>JAUIMM010000249.1:9752500-9992500 GCA_031769625.1 Taudactylus pleione
GGGACACAGTGCTTAAAAAAATCATTTACCAAGTGGCCGTGGCAGCAGGGGGGATAGCTGGCCCCTTGAAGCTTGGGGCCCTTGGGAAACTGCCCATTAAGGCCAATGGAAGAGAGGAAGAGATGGCCCTGGTAATATTGGGTAATATACAGAATGTAAAAGGAAGTAATAGAGCTGAATGCAAACAGGGTTTTCCCTGTTTATATTTAACACTATTACTTCCTTTGCACACTTCTGTACATTACCCAATTATTCACCACTTTATGTGTTTGTTACTTTAATTTTTGTGGGAACTTAATATCATCATGCCAGCAATAACAGTTATGTGTAATACACCTATCATCTTCCCCTCTTACTGACATAACACCTGAAGCGGGATGTACTAAAGGAAAAATTCGGTAAAAACCCCATTTTCGGGGTTGTTACCTCATTTCCAAATGTACTAAGCCCCGCCCACCCTTTTTTCGTCGTGGAGTGTAACGCCAGAAAAACCTGGCATTACCCTATAGCAGCCTATGGGCTTCTTACCGGACCCTGCACCCGACGCTTCGCCGTCGCCCAGCGCTGGCCCCCACTCACCTGTACTCCATTGTCGCCGGACCGCGCTCCTCCTGGGTCCTCCGTCTTCTTTTCCTCCTCCTAATATTCTTCCGGGTGCAGGGAGGAGGAGCCCGGGGCTTCCTGCACATGTGACCAGCAGGAAGCGCCCGGGGCTTGGAGGGGACGGGGTCCCACGGAGACCCCGTCACCAGGCAACTGCTGCTTCACAAAGGGCAGCTCTTATCGCAAGAGCGGTCCTTTGCGATACTAATCGCATATGTTAGTACATATGCGATTAGTAAGGTTGCATTGACTGGTGGAATGGTCACCGCAACCTTAGTACATCCCGGCTCTGGTCCTAGACTGCCAATAAATCCTGAAGGGAGTATCACCATAATCTGTGTGGTTGTTATTATTTTATTGTGGGTCTGGTATTTAGAGCATAACACCTTCTGTGGGGGGGAGGGGTAATTTAACATTTTCTATGGGGAGGTCATTTAATGTTTTCTGTGTGTGTGTCTGGCTGGGGTCATTTTTCAAGTGTGTGTCTGCATGTGCGGGGGGGGGGGGGGGCATTTTCTACAATTTGGCATTTTCCATTCTCTGAACACTGTTATTATACTGAACTATTTGTAACTATCTTGAATTGCTACATATTTTATTATGCAATTGTCATCTATATTGAGCATTAACACATAGGGAAAAACCCTTTATAAGAGCCCCCAGGTAGCTCCTGAAAAGCAGATATTAGCCTGGGCTAATAATGTGACTGATTCCTTTTAGGGGCATTCTTGTATGTATTAGTATAGAATTGATTATAATGATAAAACAAATACTGTATTTCACCTTTAAAGTAACAGGGTATACAGACTTTTTAAATGGTTAGTCTGCCCCAAACAACATAACGTATGCTATATACTTGGCATTAAGGTGAAATTATCTGGAGGATGAAAAATCTTCCAGCGGCGAAAAAAAATATTTTCAAAATAAATTCACTAATGAAAGTAGAATACAGGGAGTGCATATTACTAATAATTCTCCTTGTAATAAACAGTGTATTGCAGCAGATTGGATTAGGTTTAAATATGTAACATCATAGTAACCACTTTATATCAGTAATCCTGAAATAACATTAATAAATTCATTGATCTGAGGCCAGCTGGAATACAATGTGAGGTACAATGTATCACAGCAGAGAGGATTTGGTTAGCATATAGCATGTCTGTATTACAATTCATAAACAGACATTGACCAATTGACAACTTGTGTTTCATTGTGTATAATAGATAGATAGTACAACACTAAAGCTGGGTACACATTAAACGACTTTCAAATGATGCAATGTCGTTACCGATTTTCCCTGATCTACCTGGAACTCCTGGACAAACGATATACAGTCAGGTGCATAAATATTGGGACATTGACAGAATTTTCATATTTTGGCCTCTATTAACCACCACAATGGCTTTGAAATGAAACAAACAAGATGTGCTTTAAATGCAGACTTTCAGATTTAATTTGAGGGTAATTACATCCAAATCAGATGAATGGTGTAGGAATTACAATGGTTTCTATATGTGCCTCGCACTTTTTAAGGAGCCAAAAGTAATGGGACTATCAACTCAAAAGCTATTTCATGGACAGGTGTGGGCTATTCCCTAGTTATTTCATTATCAATTAAGCAGGTAAAAGGTCTGGAGTTGATTCTAGGTGTGACATTTGCATTTGGAATCAGTTGCTGTCGACTCTCAATATGAGATCCAAAGAGCTGTCACTATCAGTGAAGCAAGCCATCATTAGGCTGAAAAATCAAAACAAACCCATCAGAGAGATAGCAAAAACATTAGGTGTGGCCAAATCAACTATGAAGAACACACCGAAGACCCGGAAGACCACGGAAAACAACTGTGGTGGATGACAGAAGAATTATTTCCCTGGTGAAGAAAAACCCCTTCACAACAGCTGGCCAAATCAAGAACACTCTCCAGGAGGTAGGTGTATATGTGTCAGAGTCAACAATCAAGAGAAGACTTCACAAGAGTAAATATAGAGGGTTCACCACAAGATGTAAACCATTGGTGAGCCACAAAAACAGGAAGACCAGATTAGAGTTTGCCAAACAACATCTAAAAAAGCCATTACAGTTCTGGAACATCATCCTATGGACAGATGAGACAAAGATCAACTTGTACCAGAGTGATGGGAAGAGAAGAGTATGGAGAAGGAAAGGAACTGCTCATGATCCAAAACATACCACTTCATCATTGAAGCATGGTGGTGGTAGTGTCATGGCATGGACATGTATGGCTGCCAATGGAACTGGTTCCCTTGTATTTATTGATGATGTGACTGCTGATAAAAGCAGCAGAATGAATTCTGAAGTGTTTCGGGCAATATTATATAGCTCTGTGCAGTTTTGCTCTGTTACCAGTGAGCAGGGGCGTAACTAGGCAGTTAAAGGCCCCATAGAAAAGGTTTGTAAGGGCCCCTATGTACCACACAGGGGAGCTCATTCAGACCCGTTCGCTCGCTCCCTGCGTATGCAAATCCAGTGCACGCCCAGCAAGGCAGACGACCGCATGGCAAGGCATTAGCACGCCCACTATGGGGTTTAGTTACTAAGCAGTGTTAGGAGACAGAGTGAAAAGTGATAAGTCAGTGATAAGGTGCCTGCCAATCAGCTCCCAACTGTCATTTTTCAAACACAGCCTGTGAGATGACAGTTGGGAGCTGATTGGCTGGCACTTATCACAGACTTATCACTTTTCACTGTGTCTCCTAACACTGCTTAGTAAATAGACCCGTATGTCTTGGTGTGCAATCACTTAGAGTATGCAGATGCCCATCAGCCATTCATAAGACGCCCACTTGCGCACGTCATCTCCCGGAAGTGCTTTAAACCATTTGGTACATCGAGCACCATCAGATGCGATCGCAGCGCTTAAGGTTGACTATACCCTGCGCCAAGCACTGCGAGCACTTCAGAGTGAAATCCCACCAAGTGACGTGCACTATGACGCTGCCTTTTAATTATGCACGCTTCTGAAATGGCGTTGAAATACTCAAGCACGCCTTCATTCGCACAGGCCTCTCCTGTCACTCACTCTGCTGGATCAAGAACAGCAAGAAAGGTGATACAGTACATACCTATATACCGAGTGACATTCCATAGTACAAGCGTGCAGTCTGCCCAGCGTCGTCCGCCGAGTGAGTGACGTCACAGGAACGGGACCGACTTGCCCGTCATGATGCGGCTGTTAGGAGCATCGTCATCATGGTGATCTACCATGGCAACCCGGCTCAATCATACATACGCATATCTGACACGGCTGTTAGTCTACACACACTCCGTGAACAACACTCCCGAAGTAGTGGACTAAGTGTGCGCTGTGGAAGTGTTGACATATTGACAAACATAATATGAAACAAGTTATTAGCAGACATTAAACATGCATAAGTGTCAACGAGCACTGCAAAAAATATGCGTGCAGGCTAGTACGTGTGGTAACTGGCAGAATGATATAATGGACATCTGGGACAAAAATACCGAAATAGTGGGAGAAATAAAGAGATAACAGAGATAAACAAACACAAATGTGTTAAACAATAGAATAACAGGATGAAAAAAGAAGTTGGGCTTTATAATAAACATACTGCGACTACAAATAGAAAATGGAGTGTATATGGCCAGATTCATGAATGGCTGGCTCATGTAAATAAATACTCAGACAGAGATGTGAGAGAAAGTAAGATAATACTATGAAAATAAAATTAAATGAGGCCACAAGTAGGGTGAAAGGGTTGGACAGTCATGCAGGCAAACTGTGCCATGGATCATACCCCGTCATGTGAGTATGAAAGAATGCAATATAGAAACAGGCAAATTGTGCCCATGGTATCATGCACCACCTAATGTAAAGAGACAGAAAAGGTAAATACAGAGAATGCATAGATAATATATTAATATAGGTAGCAAGAGTTGACAGAAATGGAAAGGGTGGGCATGTCAGATCAGGCGCAACCAAGGATACTAACAAGTTACAGCACCAGGTATTCCAAGGGGGTCTCCCACCCAAGTACTGGCCTGGCCTACACTGCTTAGCTTCAAAGATCAAACGGTATAAGGCATGTCCAGTGTAGTATGGCTGTAGCAAGAATATGTATAAACCAGTGTGTAATTCTCCAACAGCTCCACCAATTGAGACAGGAAAAACCATGCAGAGCCATGGAATAACATAGCATAGACATACTTAGTGCCAGATTAAGGTCCTCGTGGGCCTGGAGCTGAAATTTATGAAGGGCCTATTGCATGCTGCCGCAGAACGTGCATACTTGCTGACAATCAGCTCCCTCCTTCCGGGAGGGAGCAGATTGTCGGCTAACAGCGAGGGGCGTGGCCGGTCACTGACATCACTTTGGGGGCAGAGCCAGGGGCGGGGCCGTGTGATAGCATCATCGTGGCCCCGCCCCCTCTTCACAATGCCGTTATTTTCGGCATTGTGAAGCAGGGGGTTTGGCCACAATTACGCGATTCAGCGTGAATTGCATCACCAGCCCCCCTGCTGCTAGGGTTTCAGGTTTATTCTGGGGGGGTGGTCAGGAGGGCTGGGGGATGTCGGGATGCTTGCCTGCCTTTCCGGGGGGCCGGGAGCGGCCCCCGAAAATCGGGAGGCTCCCGGCCAAATCGGGAGGGTAGGCAAGCCTGAGAAGGTGTGATTACTGATATGGGGGTGTGACCAGTGATGTGGGGGTGTGGTCTGTACCATGAAGCATAGCTACACACCTACATATATATACAGTCAGGTGCATAAATATTGGGACATTGACAGAATTTTCATATTTTGGCCTCTATTCACCACCACAATGGCTTTGAAATGAAACAAACAAGATGTGCTTTAACTGCAGACTTTCAGATTTAATTTGAGGGTAATTACATCCAAATCAGGTGAATGGTGTAGGAATTATAACAGTTTCTATATGTGCCTCCCACTTTTTAAGGGGCCAAAAGTAATGGGACAAACTAAACAATCCTAAATCTAACTTTCACTTTTTAATACTTTGTTGCAAATCCTTTGCAGGCAATTACAGCCTGAAGTCTGGAACGCATAGACATCACCAGACACTGGGTTTCATCCCTGGTGATGCTCTGCCAGGCCTCTACTGCAAATGTCTTCAGTTCCTGCTTGTTCTTGGGACATTTTCCCTTCAGTTTTGTCTTCATCAAGTGAAATGCATGCTCAATTGGATTCAGGTCAGGGGATTGACTTGGCCATTGAATAACATTCCACTTTTTAGCCTTAAAAAACTGTTTGGTTGCTTTTGCAGTATGCTTCGGGTCATTGTCCATCTGCACTGTGAAGCGCTGTCCAATGAGTTCTGAAGCATTTGACTGAATATGAGCATATAATATTGCCCGAAACACTTCAGAATTCATTCTGCTGCTTTTGTCAACAGTAACATCATCAATAAATACAAGGGAACCAGTTCCATTTGCAGCCATACATGCCCACGCCATGACACTGCCACCATCATGCTTCACTGATGAGGTGGTATGTTTTGGGTCATGAGCAGTTCCTTTCCTTCTCCATACTCTTCTCTTCCCATCACTCTGGTACAAGTTGATCTTTGTCTCATCTGTCCATAGGATGGGGTTCCAGAACTGTAATGACTTTTTTAGATGTTGTTTGGCAAACTCTAATCGGGTCTTCCTGTTTTTGTGGCTCACCAATGGTTTACATCTTGTGGTGAACCCTCTATATTCACTCTTGTGAAGTCTTCTCCTGATTGTTGACTTTGAAACATATACACCTACCTCCTGGAGAGTGTTCTTGATTTGGCCAACTGTTGTGAAGGGGTTTTTCTTCACCAGGGAAATAATTCTTCTGTCATCCACCACAGTTGTTTTCCGTGGTCTTCCGGGTCTTTTGGTGTTGATGAGCTCTCCGGTGCGTTCTTTCTTTTTAAGAATGTTCCAAACAGTTGATTTGGCCACACCTAATGTTTTTGCTATCTCTCTGATGGGTTTGTTTTGATTTTTCAGCCTAATGATGGCTTGCTTCACTGATAGTGACAGCTCTTTGGAGCTCATATTAAGAGTCGACAGCAACTGATTCCAAATGCAAATGTGACAGCTAGAATCAACTCCAGACCTTTTATCTGCTTAATTTATAATGAAATAACGAGGGAATAGCCCACACCTGTCCATGAAATAGCTTTTGAGTTGATAGTCCCATTACTTTTGGCCCCTTAAAAAGTGGGAGGCACATATAGAAACCGTTGTAATTCCTACACCGTTCACCTGATTTGGATGTAATTACCCTCAAATTAAATCTGAAAGTCTGCAGTTAAAGCACATCTTGTTTGTTTCATTTCAAAGCCATTGTGGTGATGAATATAGGCCAAAATATGAAAATTCTGTCAATGTCCCAATATTTATGCACCTGACTGTATATACATACATACACATACACGAGGGTTGTCCAAGAAGTAATGTCTAAATGCTCATTACTCTGAAATAATACACATTTATTTGAAATTTTGTCAGTTTGTACTTTCATATGTCTGCTAACTATATATGTAGTTTTGTTTAGGTAGTCCAAGAAATACCATGGAATCCAAGATGAAACAAAGAGCCGTCATTGAATTTCTGGAAAAAGAAGGCTGCAGTGCTACAGAAATTCACAGAAGACTGAAAAAAGTGTATGGTGAGCGTACAATTGACTATAGCAATGTCAGAAGGTGGATGAAGCATTTTCAATTGGGAGAATCGTCCGTGTGCAACAAACCTCATGGTGGCAGACCATCAACTGCAGTGACAGCAGAGAACCGACATAAAGTTGACGCCATGATTCAGAAAGACCGTCGTGTGACCATCAGAGATATCAGTGATGAACTGGAATGTAGCCATGGCACTGTAGAAACACTAATCAATAATTTGGGATATTGTAAAGTGTGTGCTAAATGGGTTCCAAAGCAATTAACCATGGATCATAAGGCGCAGAGGGTGGAAGTGTGCAATGACCTTTTGACCAACTTCGAAGCAAACCCTGAGACGTTTTTGGAAAATGTCATTACAGGAGATGAGACCTGGGTATTACTTTATGACCCAGAAATAAAGGCCAATCAAAGCAATGGAAACACCCAAGTTCACCTAGGCCAAAAAAGTTTAAATCACAGCAATCTGTAAACAAAGTCATGGCCACATTCTTCTGGGATTGCCGAGGTGTTATTCTCATCGATTACTCGGAACAAAACCAATCAATCAACAGTGATTGATACATTATTACACTTAAGAAGCTGAAAGAAGCCATCCGCAAAAAAAGGTCAACAATTCGACAGTCAAATGTCATCTTACACCACGACAATGCCAGACCTCACACTTCAATGGCAACATCTGTGGCCATTGCCAAAATGGGGTGGGCAATAATGCCACATCCACCATACAGCCCTGATTTGGCCTCTTCTGACTTTCATCTGTTTGGCCCTCTCAAATACTGTCTCCGTGGTCAACATTTTTAAGACATAGAGGTTGTTAAAAACGCCATACGTTCCTGGGTCAAACACCAACCACTGGAATTTTTCCAAAGTGGATTCACAGCTTGGGTTGAGAGGTGGAGAAAATGTTTGAGGGCAGATGGTGAATTTTTTGAGTAGAGTCATTCTGTTACTAAGAGGGTTATTCAATATGAAAGGTTAACTTCCATGGCGAAGTTAACGTTTCATATCGGAGTTTTTTTCTGCGTAAAGGTATGGTGCGCGCTCCAGCTTATCCCCGTATTCAAAATAAAATTAACGAATACGGGAAACTCCGAAGTTGGATTTGCGTAAAGTTACAAATTTTTCCTTAAAATAATTGTAAGACCCCCCTAAAGTTGTAAAAACATGGGGGAACACTATGGGTACCCCCGTTTTAGCCTTTAATTGAAAGTCGGGGATTTAAATAGCCGCAGCAGGTGTTTTTTTTCCGACATTGAAGAAGTGATGCAGAAGAGCACTTAGGTTATTTTTTTCGGTTTTTTTAAGTGGTCCCATCAAATTTGGGTTACATGAAAATGGGTACTAGCATATTTTTAAGTCCCTAAAGTCAGTTTTTAAAAATTCAGCATTTGTGCACCTGCCGCTATAATTCTATTCTAGAAAACATCTGCCGCATACTTGCAGAATTGCCCTGAACCCATTTCCCTATTGTTTAACAATTTTTTCCCATTTTTTTTTTTTGCACCCCAATTTTTAAATTAATTTTTTGGGGTGTCCCTATTTTTTTTTTAACTTTTTTTGACACAGTTCTTTTTTAAATGTCAATCTCAGGGGTGCAGGCTATTTTTTTTAAGCCTGCACCCATAAACCCCAATTCTGCACTTTTTTTCAACACCTATTCAATGGTGAAAAGTTATCACCGTTTTTTATCAAAGACTTTTCAAAACTGCGATAAGTCTTTGAAATTGAATACGGTGTAAAACTAAAACCAGTGATTTTAACGCAAAAAAGTTAAAAAGTGCGATATTAACGCAAAAAACGATGTTATCGCACCCATATTGAATACCCCTATAAGACTTCAAAGTATTTTACTGCAAATTTTCAAATCTATATCTATAATAAAATTTGAGTTGTGAGCATTTAGGCATTACTTTTTGAAGAACCCTCGTATATACGATCCGGCGGCACTCTGTAGAAATAATCACTATGGCAGCAGGGTATTTGCAATCAAAGTTTTGATGTAAATACATCATCATCGGAGGGCTCCTGGTCTTTTGCCATATTTCATGGGAGTGCCACCTACATTTATTTATATATATATATATATATATATATATATATACCACCAAACAGAACCCAAGGCGGCACTCGGAGACTCATGTAACCCTGGTAAAGGGGTTACGGCAACATGTAATATGTATATAAATATAATCCATATGTATGTTGCAATTCATGTATAAAATATTTAAAACATTTGTGTATTTGGGGGAATGTATAATGTGTAGGGCATGTCACTGTACAGTAAGGATTAATTTGCCTGTATGTGGTTCACTGAAATGTGTGTATTACTTGTGTACACTGTCTGAGGTAAATAGGCGCGAGCTCTAGCAGAAGAGGGGAGAGAGTTCTAGAAGCAGCGCGAACTCAGTGGCTCGCGCTGCAGGCGGGAAGGAGAGAGGCTCGCGGCCAAAGTAAGGGTCGCGTGCCTCTATAGCCAGGAGTATAAATAGAGCAGCCGGCAGTCTACTGATCCCTCCCTCCAGTGCCTGCTCTCCTGTGACCCGGGCAGCCAGTGAGCAGCGATATGTTGCCGGGCACAGGGGGGCAGAGCCGGAGAGGGAGCCCTGCCGGAGCTGGGGAAGACGGCGAGACAGGGTTACTCACCCTGTCTTGCAGGAGAGGCGGCATCGCGCGAGGTGGTCCCGGCGGCGTAGAGGAGCGGAGGGATCCACGCTGATCAGGGCGTGGCCAGTGTGGGTGTGAGTGCCTGGAGAGTCCCCGCTGTGCTGGGCAGCACCTCCGTAGTTACGGGGAGGCTGTCAGTGACAAGCCTCTTCCTTTGGCTCATAGGAGCTCGGCCGGCAGCCAATAGGAGAAAGAGAGCCAGGAGGCGGGGCTGTTTCAGTGTAAAGGACGGCAGCAGCAGCACTGACAGGGGGATCAGTGTTGAGGTAGTAGCGGTGACAAGGAGAAAGAAGGAGCAGCGCTTATACAAGCAGCAACGTTGAGGGGACTGTGAGTGATTAGTACTTGGCACCTACACAGCTACATATTGCCCATATATAGAGACCGCTGTTGAGGACAGAAGAGCAGTAATATCCCATATACTCTGTCCACATGGAGTACATACTTGGTTGTGGTACTGACACTCATATGGAGAGAGAGTTTCAGTGCATGTTAGCTGTATGGATGATGCTCTAAATAGTGGCAGTGGTAATAAGAAGTATATGCCATTCAGGGAACATTACAGTAATCTTTACATTACATTCGGGGAAGAACAGAAAAGGAAAAAGAGAGGAATTCATAGTGTCTATATGAGACATTTTATTATATCCAAAGGAGATAGCTTTCAGCAGAAGGGAAAGAAGAGAGGGAAGGATACAATTAAATACGTAATACTGCAATTTAACTTATACCTGAGGATTACAGTATATGATATAGATATTGGATATATATTCTTACTACAACTATCTGAAAACAGCAATTTCTAGCTGTATGGATGAGGCATTGGTTCCATTTTTTAAGACTCACAAATAAGTTGATATAATACTTGTCAGTGTCAATATACAATACTTATTCACCCCAGCACTTAGAGAATACAGCCTTGAACTGGAATAAATATATGAACTTCCTTTTACTTTGTTAAGTGCAACAGGACTTATGCTCTAGGGTTCTGGACCTTTAAGCACTCAGTATTCTCTACGCTAACAGACTTGTAGGCAAAGGCTAAGTGTTGGGCATATTATTCAGAGTTAAGTGATTATATTGTAATTGAATATTCCATTTGCATTTGTAAACAAAGTGTATGGTGTTTGTGATGCAACATGTCAAGATATGAGTTATTTTGCTTCATGAATTACATAATACAAAGTGTTAACCTATTCAAGAGTGGTGCATAGTACTTACCTTTTAGGAACTGGAACAGCGTCACCAGTGGAGAATTGAGAGACCTGAAAAAAAAAGAAATAACAGGTGGTTGAATATTTGTATGTACACACATATTATATATATATATATATATATATATATTCAAATATATATATATATATACACGCAGCATACATTGTAGTCAGAGAAAGCTTATACTGATACTATATATTCTATCACTGGGTTTTCCCAGGTAAGCCCTTTTGACATGTAAAATAATTAACCTGGGTGGAGGCACTGACAATGGGGATGTACACCGCTTAGAGGAATGCTAAGGGTGGGTACATTAGGAGTAACAAAGGTGGTATTAGCCTGGTGACCCTTTAGTGATAAAAGGGGGGTTACACTCAGTAAATGGTGAAATTCCCCCACATGGGGTGCTTTATTGAGACAACGTTTTGGGGACCGAATCCCCTTCCTCAGGACAATCAATATGAACAATGTGTGCATAACTGTGCTTAAATACACTTACCCCCTTCCTTGCGGTTTCCACGTCCCATCAGCTATAACGTCTGAGCAGCATCTCCCCGGCAGGGGCGCCTCTGTCTCGTCGGGAACGACATCACCCACCACAGTCCTATGACCAACGCAACCAACGGCTGTAAACAAAACATGAACAAAACAAAACAAGAGTAAAACAAGCAATGTAGGTATAGATATCACTCCATGCATGAATCTTAAAAGGTAGATGGTATGTAACATAAACACAGCAATATATAAATACGTGGAACATCAAAAATGAGTAAAAACATCAAAGTGCATAAAAATGTATAAATAAAAAAATTGATAAAAGATGCCATCCAGAATAATATTAATAGATCCTTAAATATGTGAACAATGAAAAAATATTTATGGCCCATTCATAGTAAAATCGGTAAAAATTCCAAGATATAGCTAATAACTGATATTTCTCAAAAAAATTATAACATGAAAAGCATAAATCTACTCCCATCTACTGGGCATATGGAGAAATGGCAACCAATGAGTCAATACAATAAATCATGATACATTCTAAATGAGATAATATTATAAACCATAATACACTCTAAATGAATTTACTTAGCACTAAAGATTCATATAAGCCTCGAGGAGACGAAATATCCATTTAGATTAGAGTTGTAAAAGTTTTTTGCTCTGTCACCACCCCTGAGTGAAATGGGGACGTGGTCTATCACTTCGTATTTCAAGGTGGCCAAAGTATGTTGAAAAGTTACAAAGTGCTTTGCAACGGGTTTCTCACTCATGCCAGAGTGCCAGGCTGCCCTTATCGCTGAACGGTGCTGGGCCATGTGGGTTTTAAATTGGCACTCTGTTTTTCTCACGTAATAGAGTCCACATGGGCAGATAATAACACAGATACCATAATTCAAGCTACATGTGAGAGGCCATCTAATTGAAATTTTTTTGCCTGAGTGCGGGTGTGAAATAAATTCTCCTACACTCATGTATGAGTAGGTCGTACAGCCAAGACATTTATGGCAACCATTCACCCGTTTCCTTTACTCAAGAAATTTGGTTTCGCAATTTTAGACCATCTGTTATGTCAGCTTTGACTACATAGTCTTTGATGTTTCTGCCCCTAGTGTAACTAGGCATCAACTTCATGTCCTTAAACATTTCAATTCAGCATCTGATGCAACAATACTCCATAGTTTTCGTGCTTCTTTTCGCGTAGATACACTTTTAGTGGAGTATTCATTTACCCAAGGGAATTTTTCTTTCTTAGGTCATTTGTTAGTCTGTTGTACACCAAGTAAATTATCATGTGGACAGGATAGAGCTTTAGTTTTAGCCAAATGTAATTCTTAAATGGGATATCTCTAACAATTTCACAATCATCTGATCAATTTGTCTAAATGTGTCTTCTTTATCACTATTACAACAGCATATATGTAGAAATTGTGAATAGGGTAATCCTTTCACTGTAGCTATGGGGTTGAAGCTCTTGTGGTGAAGTATCATATTCCGATCTGTAGGTTTAGAGTATAGTGAAGTCACAATGTTGCCACTTTGCACCTTAATAAGAATATCCATGAAACAAATCTGGCTGCTGCTATGTGATAATGTCATTTTGATGGGACTTGTTGAATGGTTCTGTTTTTGTACCAAATCAATAAGTGCTTGTACATCCCCTTGCCAAAACAATGTTAAGTCGTCTATATATCTGAAATATAGGACTATGTTGCTTGAAACCTCAGCATCTTCAAAAAACAATTCTCTCTCAATGCTCCACATAAAGCTGTTCGCAAAGGCTGGAGCTACCTTAGAGCCCGTGGCACAGCCAGTCTTTTGTCTAAAAAATGTACCATTAAACAAAAAGAAGTTATGTTGTAGAGTAAAAATCCAACAGTTTGGGAAAGAGATTCAAGTCTGGTCCATAATAATGCACGTTGCCCGACAACAGTTGTGTTACGGCTACTAAGCCTGCAGAGTGTGGGATGCAGGTATATAAACTTGTGACATCCAAAGTTGCAAGTTTCGTATTTTCAGGGACAGTTTTCATATTGTGCAAAATGCGTAGTAAAGTGCTAGAGTCTTTCATTTAGGTAAATGTATTCTGGATACATGGTTGCAAGTAGGTATCCAAACAAATAGCAATAGGTTCGCACAGAGAGTCCATGGCTGAAATGATGGGTCTCCCATGATGTCTCTGTGCGTTTTTATGAACCTTGGGTAAAGTATAGAATATGGGTACCACAGGACAGGGAACACTCAATTTATATCTGATTTCAGGAGTAAGGAGACTTTTCTCAACAGCTTGTTGAAGAATCTCATCTATTTCTTTTTTGCATTTGGTTGTTGGGTCCTTATCAGTGTGTTCATATGTCTCCACATCACTCAATAGTCTCTCACATTCTAAAATGTATTGGGGGGTATCCTGTATAGCTATGGAACCCCCTTGTCTGCGCCCCTGATAATATATCTTTGCGCTTGCTGAGTGATTCCAAAGCCAATTCCTCCTCATAAGTCAGATTATAGTGTATCGGCCCTGTATCCAGTTTGCACTAATCTTCTAGTGATCTGTGAAAGGTTTTAATTTATGCATTGGTCGATGAAGGGTCCAATCTTGAATTAGCAGCCAGTTTCTTAATCCTAGGTGGAAGTTCACTGATTTTAATAGAAGGTGCCACTTTGGAAAAATGTTCTCTTAGTTGTAGTGATCTGTGCAGTCTGTACATCTCAGCAGAGCCGTAACTAGACTTTTTGGTGCCCTGTGCCAGAAAGAGCATTGGTGCCCCCCTCATTTTTCAAAGGGACATAATGCACCCGAAAAAGGGTCATGGCCTCATGGGGAAGGGCCAGGGAAGAGATAGGGGAGGCCAGGAGACGCTGGGGATGAAATAAGAGGAAGCTACAAGCAAGAATGATAATAAACAGAAATTGGACAGGCCCAAACAGTGCCCCCTGACCTGTGGTGCCCTGTGCGATGGCACTGGCCGCACTTCCCTAGCTACGGCCCTGCATCTCAGTTTTCCACTTAAATTAATTATTTCTATTAGTGGGAACAAATGATAGCCCCCTGCCTAGAACACTTTGTTCTGCAGATGTAAGCTAGGCTGATGAGAGATTGAAAATCAGGTGGCCTTGGGGGCTTTTTTACCTTTCCTCCTTTTTTGCCCCCCTCTTCTGGTAAATTTCTTCCTCGAGCTGCTCCCCCAGCTCAAGTATTCATCCCTAAAGGGGTCGAAGATGGAGTACTTTTTGATGGACCTGCCTGTAGGTCCTCAGATTCACTCACCGATGTACTAGAAAACCTTACACGGGTGAACCATTTTCTATATGGCAAGCCTCGTCCTTTTTGGGGCATATACTGTTTACTGCTCAGCCATGTGTAAACCAGGTGCTCGGCGTAATCCTGCTGTACCTTCCTAAATTTCTCTTTGTTATAGTTCAGTAGCTCAGTTTTATAATTATCCACCTGTTCTTTCAGTTTAGTCGTCCAATCTGTTGTAAGATCAGTAGCAAGGCTGGATGTATGTTCCGTTTCACACACTTGAAGCTTTTCTTTAGACAAATTGAGTTCCCTTGTATCTTCCTCAATCATTAATAGTATCGGGTCCATTGCACATTTGTTTAGGATCGAGATCCACCTCTGACAAAATACCATATTGTATCTCCCGATAGTGGGTATATTGTGGACCCGGAATCCTCGAGGAATCTGTTTCGCACAATAATAATCATAGAGTGTTCTGCTATGTAGCAGAAAATCCAACTCCCTCTTCTTTAGTTTAAACAGTTCTCTGACTTTCTCATCATTAGTGTCAATACAATCATCAATTATTGCTGGATCGTTATGCATTATGCTCTCGGGATCAAGATCTGAGAAGCTTAAAGTCTCATAATTATCACATTCTAATAAAAACACATTGAAGTCGCCATCCCATGCTGAGGCAGCCATGTTAAAGCGCTGTAATGAATGTGCAAAAAGGCGACTCTAAGAATGTGCAAAAAATATCCAAAAACAGTGCTAATATATTTTGCAGATGCAAAAAAGTGCTGAGTGCAGATTCAATATTCTTAAAGATTCTTGTTGTAATCCAAAACCACTTGTGTAGAAAAAAAGTAAAAAAATATTACAATGTTGAAGGAAGTCTTTGAGGTAGAGAAAATACTTAAGGTGCCATGAGCTACAGCAGTTCTACCTGATCACAGGGAGCAGCGTAATATAAAGGACAGAACTGCTCTGGCACTTGGAGACTCAGTAAATGGTGAAATTCCCCCACCTGGGGTGCTTTGTCCTGAGGGAATTTGATCCTTGAAATGTCTCAATAAAGCACCCCAGGTGAGGGAATTTCACCGTTTACTGTCTCTGAGTGCCGCCTTTGGTTCTGTTTGGTGGATATTGAGGGTGCCGTCCCTCTAGAAAGGCACAGGAGCAGGTCACTTGTACTTACAAATGAGTGCCGTCGCAATTCTGTCCTTTATACATATATATATATATATATATATATATATATAACATGGTTGGAACAGGTAGCACTCATTCACATGCAATAGTATCAGCAAATAATCGCAGGTGTCCACCGGTGCAGCCAGAACTCAATCAGGCAGCCAGATACAAACTATGACGGGATGGTGGCACTCAGTGCAAAAAAAGAAGATTCTGCAGGCAGGTTAATTATCAACGTTTCAATACCAGTTGTATTTTCGTCAGGGTGCAAGACATTACAAACATAAACTTACCAGCTTAAATCCCCTTGTGGACTGTCTATGGCGCCGAGAGGCTGGCGGGTCCCGACAGGCGTGGTGATGTAATCAGCGTCACGGCGTCACGGAGGTCACACCATGTGATCTCCTACAAGTGCAGATATAGGGGAAACTGTTGCTAAAATACAAGTATACCAAAACAGGAAGTATAATGCAGGCAAACCAGGAATAGAGCAGCGTGTATGAGCAAATAGTCAGGTAAATCTGAAAACCTGCACCCGCGCTAAAGATAGTACTATACAGTGTGCAGTGAAGAAACAATCCCCAACAGAAGGAGACTGTACATATACTGTCCTCCCATAAAAAAAGCCCAGCGCCGTACTGTGTTGCCGCCCCTTCCCTCCTCCGCTCCCTCCCCCCTGAGCTTAAATATATCCTATAGCGCTGGGTGGGAGGTGGACGTTTCCTGCGCCCTCTGGAAACAGTAGCGCTACGGGCGACGGACCGGCTTGCCCGTGCCTGGAGCCGCTACTGACCACACCCAAACTTAACAAGACCAGGAAAAACAAACAGAGAAGCACAGTTGGTGCTATTCAGCCAGATAAAAACCTTTTTCTCTGCTGCAACAAATCTCAGAATCAGTTGAGTTTGTTTGGAAATAATCACACTGTGTATACACTTGTTTCTCTTCACAAATAATACAGCATAACCTTTATACATTTGCACCCAGCACAACTTTTCCACATGTGCAAATAAACCGATATTTGCAGGCCATTTAACCTCACTCACCAACTCAACAAGACAGCCCTCTGGAATCACTGCTAGCAGAATTATTACACGAATGACACCATTTTGTAAGATTCTCCTTACAAAGAACCACTCTTGACATCAGTTGTCCTTGTCAGATGGCATTTTACTGGTGAAATGTTACATCTTCACATTTTTCAAACAGTAAATTGCTCCCTGACACTAAGCTAACATTACCAGCTCTCTATCACCTGGCCAACTAATTCAGCATCGGGAGCACATTCCTCTTGAATCCCAGAATGCTTTATGCTTCACACAGCCACACACCAATCAGTCCCATGTGGAGCAGCTGTGTTTTAAAGTTATCCAGCAGGGAACATCTTTACCCAGGGAATGAGTAATGTTCTTTATAGCAGAACAGGGCAAAGAACCCTCTTTTCCACAATATACAGTATATATATTTATAAAAACAATTGGCTTCAATGCACTGCACTCAAGCATCTGTGGTGCCTTTGTTATGTGACCACACTATTTAAACAAAAAAATCATACAAACTCTGCATTCACCTGCTTATATTCCAAACTGTAATACATTTAAATTCAGGGGATGTTAGTTCCAAAATACTGCACTAATTTGTCAGGCTGACCAACCACAACCATGATTTTCCATATATATTAGTGTATGTATAAGGAAAAGTTGAAGATAATACAACGCCACCTGGATAATATTTATATAATGGTAAGTAATTATATTTATATACCTATATTCACTCTCCCACTCGGTTATGGGTGTCAGCCAACACAAGAATATTTAAATAGCAGTGGTAATCTGCTATTATAAAGGAAAAGTTAAGTTTAAAGTGGACTTGGTGCAAGGCGACAATCGTGCTCAGGTACAATACATAAATTATTATATAAATAAATATACAAATGAATAAAACAATTTTAGGTGAATAAAAGAAGGATTTTGTAAAAAAGTGATGAATTAATTCCCAAAGAAGGAGAAATATAGTAATGCTTAAAGTTTATATAATAAAGTGCCAGAGCAGAAATGTATTAAACCGTGCTAAATAGTACAGCTTCTGGGATAGATGTAAATTCTCTTATATATCTCAGTATATAGCCAACTTAGATAACATGTATTATGACCAGTTTAAAAGGAAAATATTATTTAATAAAATAAAAAATACAAAATATACATAGCAATATATACACATAAATATATAGCAGGATATTATAAAAAAATATTTCATAATCAGCACAATACATAAAATAAATATTAAATTATGTATTAAAATCAATGAGTGATAGAAAGTGCCAAGTACTTATCTTTTAAATAGATAGATCTTATTCAGGCAGGTTCATGTAAAGCAGGTATGGAGCTACCCAACGTGTTTCATCTGTCTCCCAGACTTCTTGAAGTCCACTTTAAACATAAGTGTATATATATATATATATATATATATATATATATATACATGTTTATGTATATATTTATATATATATATATACATATATATATATATATATATATATATTATACACACAGTATATACACACACACACAGACTATAGGTGTAATGCCCAATGTTGCTTGGCTTTCCTCTTCTTTCTTTCATTCTTCCAGGCTACAGCACTCCGGGCAACGGCCCTGTCAGCCCACCCCTGATCCCCCATGTTACAGAATGTGTATATTAATATCACCGTTTGTAGACTAATTATTAATCAATTATTATATATACACCCCTGTACAACTGCTGGACTATCATTTGGACTTTGTTATACTCCTCCTGGGACCCTTTGGCAAATACTGGAACCTTCCATGTGGATCTATATCACAGCCTACAAAGTGTGGCGTCTAGGATGCTAAGGACTGTGTTGGTGACTGCTACACCACTTCATGGTAAATAAGTGTTGCCTTCAGAAATCACTTCATCTGTTTGGGACGTATTGGAGGTTGTCCTAGGTCCAACTGTCTAACTAGACAGAAGCAGATATTTGTTTTGGTTCTAATAGGAACTTTTTATAACGTTTGTCTTGAGACATTTATATATTGATGCTTTTTAAATAAATCATTGTGTTTTTCATCACACCGTCCATCTTATTTAGCACTGGTTCTTGTGTATTTATTTATATATACATGAATATTACATTCTTATACAGCTTATAGTCACATAATATAAATTACTTATTCCAAAACCCAGAAACTAGCTTGGTTGGTCAATTAGCATTTGAAGTCATATAGCCAACTCTTACACACAAAACACATTCTGCTTAAGGCAAGCTAATTAACATCCTAATACATGTAGCCAAGAGCTCTCTGTAATGAGCTTCACAAGAAGGTCTG
The DNA here is from genome assembly GCA_031769625.1 of Taudactylus pleione. Taxonomy (NCBI): domain Eukaryota; kingdom Metazoa; phylum Chordata; class Amphibia; order Anura; family Myobatrachidae; genus Taudactylus; species Taudactylus pleione. The sequence goes on from JAUIMM010000249.1 coordinate 9,771,905, forward strand.
AAACACCCCTTTTCTGGCCGCACCTATCAGGTGAGACGGGGGTTAGGTTACACACTGAGCTCAGAGACTCTAGCACAAGGATAGAGCAGACACTCACTCTGCTACAGCGAGACCAGCACAAGGATGGGCCTGGGTACACCAGGAGAGATGGCTAAGTATTAACATACTAATGGATAGAAATTGGATTAATGGCAAAGCGTTGGTTAAATATGTGTAATTTGGCTTATATGGACTTCGATAATGGCATGGTTAATGGTTCTAAACAATAGCACAGGTCAGCGATGAAAAAGCTTTTTTATTAAATTTATGCGATAGATAGATTTTGCATATCACATCACGTTTTTCTGCAAAACGTGTATTTATAAATAAGACTTTTTTTTTCTATTCTTTAAAGTAATAAATGTATTCTGCCTACATTTATTATAAAACATTGTCTTAAATGAATTCAGTCGGTTGTATAGAACGTTGCAATTCAGTTCTCGCCATAAAACTTTCCCCCGTCCAGTGCCAGATTAAGGTCCACATGGGCCTGGAGCTTAAATTTACAAAGGGCCTAAACCCCATACTGTCTAAAGGAACATTGCACACACACAACAACTACAACTACAAGGTCAGCTGGCGAAGGTGGAACCAAATACAACAGATGCAACACAGTTTTGACCTGTGCCGGCTCATTTATCCCTTGCCTACCACCACATACACACACACAGTACTACACACACACACAGTACATATACAGTACACACCACTCATACAGTACAGTATACACACTAATTGATGCTACTCATCAAGTAACCATCATAGAACAAATTACAGTACCAGGCTTCATGCAGCAGCAATTGGCCAGCTCAAAAAAGTTTAGAAATTGGAAAAAATAATGTAATCAAATCCAAATAAAGTTTTACTTCCACCTTTACATATAAAATTAGGACTGATGAAACAATTTGTAAAATCACTGCCTAAAGAGGGAGAAACTTTCAAATATCTTTGCACCAAATTCCCTAACCTATCCGATGTTAAACTGAAGGAAGGCATTTTTACAGGCCCTGACATTAGAGAGTTAATAATAGATTAACATTTCGGGTGTGTAATGAATATTGTGGAACCTTGGGCGTGGACTTCGTTCAAACAAGTGATTTCAAAATTTTTACGCAATGTCAAGGATCCAAACTACAAAGAAATTGTCAGGGAAATGCTTAATAGTTACAGAAACCTTGGCTGCAATATGAGTTTAAAGGTACATTTTTTTAATTCCCATATTGAGCATTTCCAGAATAATCTCAGAGACTACAGTGAAGAATAGTGTTAACGGTTCCACCAAGACATTAAAGATGTAGAAAGAAGATATCAGGGTCGTTGGGACGTCAGCATGATGGCTAACTACTGCTGGATGATACACAGAGACAACACAGAAAAAGCTTATAAACGAAAAGTGACAAAACGAAGTTTGAAGACAAAAGAAACAAGATATTAACGATTTTTTTCAATAATTATGGTTTTGTTTCTATTATTGTTTGATTTTATTGTCATGTTATTATGTAATTCAGACAAATACACTGTGATATCATCTACACTTCGTATTTCACAATAAATATGTCAAAAACAATTAAACTTCTTGTTTTTTCTTAAAAATGTATGTAACATTATAGGTAAATGTAATGTGGTAATTTTTTTTAATATACTATTTCTTGATGTATACAGGAGTATAATTAGGAATATAAAAGTATTATTAAAAAAAGCTTTCAGTACCTAAAATGTCGCAGACCTGTGTAGTTAGTTTTTATGTGGTAGATTGTATGTAGCAAGTCTGTAGTAATTTGGTAAAGTGGTTCATAGTGGAATTTTTGTTTGTATATACAGCACGGTTATCAAGCTGTAATGCTTTGGCTATGAGTTAAGAGTGATGGTTATTCTGTGAAACAGCACTATGGTGATTTGTAAATAAACAGCAAGATATGCTGTTTATTGTGAAGTTCTGAAGTGGTCAATTATATTGTAATAGGCTTATAAGTACTATGCACTGTTTGATATACTCGATTATATGGTTCACCATGTGGTTTAAACAATAGGTTCCATGTGCTTCTTCACCCACCCCCTATTGAACCATGTAATTGGAACAATAGTATGGTCTGGGAAAGTTAGGTTTATGAATGCTGGCTGTATTCTAAAAGGATTGTGTGGTTAAAATTAAGATGGAACTGTTTGATAGTTTATACCTTCTGAAATATTATAAATATAATGGAATCTGTAGAATGTGTATATTTCAGTTTGATGTCAACTGGTGAATGTGGTTTGTTGAAGGAGAATGGTGGCTGCCATGTGCTTTTTCCTTTGGTGATAAGGCCTTGAACCATGTACTTGATTCAATAAGGGTTGTGATTTACTAATATTGTGATCGTAGTTATAATCCAGACTTTAATTGGTGTAATAGATTTGTATAGTTCAAATAGGCTTATTATAATTAATAACCTTGTGTGGAATGGAGGCTGCAGTTTGTTAATATGGCCGACCGCATGTGATCCTTCACCCTCCCCCCATTGAACCATGTGCTTGGAACAATAGTATTAGCTGGGATGCATAGAGGTGTTATATTCTTGTGGTTTAGCTGTAATGTGGTGATATTTAGGAGATATTAAGATGGAATCATTATATTGTAATAGGCTCAAATACTGTATATTGTTTGATAACTATACCTTAGGACTTGAACCATGTGCTTGATTCAATAAGGGTTGTGTGTATAATGTGATACTAGGGATCAGGGCCGTAGGGAGAGTGGTGCAGCGGGTGCCTCTGCACAGGGTGGAATCCTCTAAGGTCACCTCATTCAATAAGGGTTGTGTGTATAATGTGATACTAGGGATCAGGGCCATGGGGAGGGTGGTGCAGCCGGTGCCTCTGCACAGGGCGGAATCCTCCAAGGTCACCTGCCCAACTCCGAAGGTCTGCATGAAGAGACCTCCTGCAGTGCTGCGTGGCTCTCGCATAGCAACGATGATGAAAATCCCCACCCTCCACCCATCCCCAGATTGAAAAGTTATGCGCTTACAGGGAGGAGGGGGCGGGGGGGGAGCGAGAGCGGCGGCAGTGCAGCACAGAGCGCTGAATTTGGAATGGCGTCGGTAGTTTGCTATGTGGTTTAAACAATAGAATTCATGCTATCCTCCTCCCCCCATTGAATCATGTGCTAAACAATAGCACGGCCTAGGAAGTATAGGCTTGTGAATACTAAAGATTGCCGACAACGTGCCATGTGGTCTCCCATCCCCCTTGCATTTCTCTGCATATCTGTATACATACACCCTTAAGTGTTATTTTAGATGAATGTGCCCCAACAGTAATTTATAGATATAGAGGGGTATTCAATATGAAAGGTTAACTTCCCTGGCGACGTTAACGTTTCATATCGGAGTTTTTTTCTGCGTAAAGGTATGGTGCGCGCTCCCGCTTATCCCTGTATTCAAAATAAAATTAACGAAAACGGGAAACTCCGAAGTTGGATTTGCATAAAGTTACAAATTTTTCCTTAAAATAATTGTAAGACCCCCCTAAAGTTGTAAAAACATGGGGGAACACTATGGATACCCCCGTTTTAGCCTTTAATTGAAAGTCGGGGATTTTCCCGACATTGAAGAAGTGATGCAGAAGAGCACTTAGGTTATTTTTTTCATTTTTTTAAGTGGTCCCATCAAATTTGGGGTACATGAAAATGGGTACTAGCACATTTTGGTCTCCCTAAAGTAAGTTTTTTAAAATTCTGCATTTGTGCACCTGCCGCTATAATTCTATTCTAGAAAACATCTGCCGCATACTTGCAGAATAGCCCTGAACCTATTTCCCTATTGTTTAATAATTTTTTCCCATTTTTTTTTTTTTGCACCCCAATTTTTAAATTAATTTTTTGGGGTGTCCCTATTTTTTAAATGTCAATCTCAGGGGTGCAGGCTATTTTTTTTAAGCCTGCACCCCTAAACCCCAATTCTGCACTTTTCTTCGACACCTATTCAATGGTGAAAAGTTATCACCGTTTTTATCAAAGACTTTTCAAAACTGCGATAAGTCTTTGAAATTGAATACGGTGTAAAACTAAAACCAGTGATATTAACGCAAAAAAGTTAAAAAGTGCGATATTAACGCAAAAAACGATGTTATCGCACCCATATTGATGAATACCCCTAATAGTATCTGCGGTAATGCGGAAATAACTCTTATCCCCTATAAACATACATAATCAAAGCACAACATACACACACACCTCCCACTATAGCAACCATCTTAAATTATCTTTGCTCTCTCTCTCTCTCTCTCTCTCTCTCTCTATGGGCTCTATTTATTAACATTATTTTTACTAAAATAAAGTGAAAAATGGTGTTTTCACACCCTTTTCACATTATTTTAGTATCACCTATAGTTATTACAGGGCAATTGGAGTAGAATTTTTAGTAAGCAGATCGCATTTCCCATAATTGTAATGGGAAATGTGATCCGACCAAAGTTACTAAAAATAAATTGTAAAAAATATCGGGGAAAGCCCTGTGATAATAACGCCACGTGGAGGTGGTGTTATCTAGGGTCTCCCCCGGTTACCGGACTCCTACTCTGCTCTAAAAGGCAGAGCAGAGCCCGAAGCTGGTCCCAGTGATCAGCTGTGTGGTCTAAACAGACCGCAAGCTGATACACTGCTAAAAAAAAATAGTAAAAAAAAAATTCACTTACCTGACTCCAGGGACTGGTGGTCGGGGCTCCGGTGATGACTCCCCTCTGGTCAGCTGGTCTCCCATGCTGCACTGCGGGCCGGTCATCAGGTGATCGGGTCCCAGTGCAGTATGGGATATCAGCTGACCGGAGGCATGGAAGACGTCACCGGAGCACCGATTACTGCAGGTAAGTGCTATTAAGGGAGGGGGGGTCGCTGGGGGGTCTGCGATTGTGGGGGGCAGGGCTTAGTGTCGGGGCGGGGCTTAGCATCTGGGGGATATCAGGGTTTGTCGAACGGCGCATGTGCGGGGCACTAGTCAAGGTATTTTTTTGCAAAAATATCGTGACTAGAGTGCGGAGGGGATTCGCAAGGACAGAGCTTTCTTGCAAGCTCTGTCCCTGCAAGGGATTTGTAGTAATTCCCTGTGATATTGCCTGAATTCGCAATGCGAATTCAGTCGATAATATCACACTACAATCTGGATTATAAATGCGGATTGTAGTAAATAGTGCCCTACTGTATCTCTCTCTGTCTTTTCTCTTTATCTGTAATTATCTCTGTATATCTTACTGTTTTATGATATACTGTATGTGAACTTTATGAGCATCAATGCATCAATTTGTTTGATATAAATACACTTTTACCTTAGTACATCTGATGTGCAATGTCTTATTGAATTGAAATTATCCTAATGTTTCAAAGATATATAACTTTTGCAAGTTAAGATATTAATTATAGTCTGATAATAAAGAATAAAAATAGAATATTGCTTTAGACATATGAGATTAAAACCGGCAACTGTAGGTACAAACAAACAAAAGAAGGAATTCACCACCCTTTTACACCCTACAAAGCCCACAAATATATGTATAGGTAATCTCTTTCTACACTCACACATCCCACTGACCCCAGGCCAATATTTATGTGTGACTGGATGATTCAGCCCACGGAGAACCTCTGCAATCTGCCTGGACCAATATGCAATAAGTAGCACTTATCCTCATCTGACAAATGCCTATTTCCCTATAAATTGGAAGCTTGCGATCAGGGCCCCCGTACCTCTTTGTCTATCGCTTTAAATCCAGTCTTATTTTATTACTAAAATTAAAATAAAAGTTTGCTCTGGTGCTTAAAATCACCCTACTGATTATCTTATAAAAGGGGTTTCACCACATCCAAAAATAGTTATAGTAATAAACAAAATTATATCAAAAATAGTGCTGAGTGTGTCTCGATTTTGTCCAGGGAACTTTCAGCAATATCAACTTTAAAGTTTCAACTACTTTCCTCTTAACTGCTACTCATTTTTCATATAAGAAAATCCATCCAAAATTTTGGTTTTGATAAAGTTGCTTGTAGCGTCTTTTCACGCCCTAATGGCAAGGCACTTACTAATTACATAGATGAAGTCAGCATTCTATAAAATATCTGTGATTGTTCTGTCTTTGTTATTATAACTTCTGTTTTCCATTTTCTTTCTTCACTTTTCAGAGAATTGGATAAATGAAACAAGAAAAACGCACTAATTGTGCATTTTCCTCTTTATTATTTAAAATCAATTTACTCTCACCCAAGTGATAGATAAAATAACAATAAAAAATATTAATCCAAAGGAACATCAATAAAAAAAAGACTTGTGCAAGTCTGCCTACCAGATTAGCACGAGTCTGAATGAGCATATAGTGCATAACCCGGCAGAATTTATTTATACACCCGGGGCCAGGTTCAGCACTGCGCCTCTCTCTGGCCGCCCCTCTGGGAGATACTGTGAATCGATGGACTACTCTCAACAGCTTTCCAACTCTATAGGGACGGGATGTACTAAAGTGAAAAATGCTGTAAAACCCCTGAAAATGCTGTTTTCGGGGGTTTTACCGCATTTTCCATATGAACAAAGTACCGGACTGCGATGATCTTCACATGGCATTACCCAGTATATAGGCTTCTTTTTTGAGCACCTCCCCTGAGAGGGATAAAATCGGATCCCTCCCATCTCCCGCCGTAGCCCACGCCAGAGGGACTTTGGGGTGTTAAATCCAGAAGTACCTCTATGCAAGGGCATCACAAAGTACAGCTCTTATTGGGAGAGCAGTCCTTTGCGATTTTCATCGCATTTCTAATCAACCGCGGTATGTACCCAATGAGAGGCGGGATGTACCGCATCGTGGATGCAGTGCTTAGTACATCCCATCCTAGGTCTCTGTAAGGCACAGGTGAGAGAGGATGGATTACTCTCATTTGTATGTAACAGAATCCTGACATGCATTTGCATGAGTTTTACAAATGAACAACACCTTCAATAAACACAATTGTTACTTTTATAATAAAATGTAAACCTATAACATTAATTCTATGGAGAAACCTATATATCAGACACCTTTCAGAAGCCCGGCGCAGGCATCCCGATGGTAATGGGAGGGTTAGGGTTAGGTATTAGGGGGGAGGTTAGGTTTAGGCATCAGGGAGGGTTATGATACTGACCGAATCTGACGCTATCTTAACCCTGTCGGGATGCTGGCGTCGGGATTCTGAATGCCGGAATCATGAGCGCCAGCATCCCATACCCAAACCATACAGCAAGATTAAGCAGGGATATGTAATGTACAAAAACATGTAAAAGTGTATTTATTCAGGTATATATTATCAATAGGAACTACTTTGACTCAAAGTCTGAATTCAAACCTTTTGAGGCCAGAGTTTCAAGCTCATAAATCCACCGCATCTCTGCCATTGGTAAAGCAGCTTCAATATGATATGAATTAGGTCTTCCACTGAGCATGCATGTTGTGTTTTAAATAGAAATGTGCGGTTTAGTTTTCCTGAAAACTGAACACACCTGAACAGAGCCGTAACTAGACTTTTTGGTGCCCGGTGCCAGAGAGAGCATTGGTGCTCCCTCCCCCCCTTCATTTTTTAAATAGGGACATAAGATAGTGCACGTATAGAAGGACCAGGGAAGAGATAGGGGAGGCCAGGAGATGCTGGGGATAAAAGAAGAGGAAGCTACAAGTGAGAATGATAATAAACAGGAAAATTGACAGACCCAAACTGCGCCCCCTGCCCTGTGCCATGGCACATGTCGCACAACCCTACTTATGGCCCTGCATCTGAACTTTGGGGTTCCAAGTGAAATCGAGTCCTGGTTTGGATCACTTTTGAGGTTCCGATTAGAACCGAGTCCAGACTCGGGCCTTTTGTCAATTCGGAACTCAGATTTAAAAATCGAATCTCGGGTTTTGGATTGCATGTAAATAGATCCAAATTACATGACTTTAGCTGTCTTTATCAGTTTTAAAGAGAACCAAAACTGAATCTGAACCAAAACTCTTGAGGGTGGTTTTGCCAAAACCAAAACACAGGATCCACGCACATCTCTAGTTATAAAATGATTAGAAAGTGAGTGATCCTTCAAACCATTCTTTGTATTCCGGAGATGCTCTCCCACTCTAATATTAAGTGGCCTACTTGTTCTCCCTATATGCTGTTTCATGCAGCTACATTGCAATAAATATATAATATTTTTGCTACTACAAGGTAAAAAATCCTTGATTTGATATTCCTATTTATATTCCTATCATATTTATATTAGGAGCAAAATTTATCATTTTGCTTCCCTCTTTACTTTTGCAGTTTCTGAACACAAAGCAAATTCCACACCTGTAGAAGCCTTTATATTTAATTTTACTAAAATCCCCAGATTAACTGTAGGAGGAATAGCACCTTTAACTAAAAGATTTTTAAGGTTAAGTGCTTTTTTGCATACAGTATAACATTCAGTTTCTCAGGTATAATATGTGTTAGCACTGGGTAATTTTTTTTTTTTTTAAATCATTTATTAGATTTATAGGACTTAACATCAAAAACAGTATAGCATCTAGACAGACATAAAATCTAAAGATAAACAGTTAATCACATAAAAATAATAATTGTATTATAGAAATTGAGAGGAACAACCTCTGAAATTTCAATAGATCTACAGTAAAATAACTGTAATAGAGTAAAAAGAGGAGATAAAGTAGAATAGTATGGTGAATAAGAAAAGGGAAACTATGGGGAAGGGAGAGAAGAAGTATAAGCGAGCCAGGGGGACATAATAATAAAAATCAAATAAAAAATAATAAATAAAGAAAAAATAAAGAAACAGGATCAAGATTATGGATCACAGTTCACGTGAGGCCAGGAAGGGTAACCGCCTGAGAGGAGTACCATGGGACCAAATTGAGTTAAAACTCTCCACTGAATTATTCAAAAGACTGGTATTGTACTCCATTTTAGATATAAACCAAATTCTATTCGAGAGTTCTTGACGAGTTGGAGTATTGGTTTTTTTCCAGTTACGTGCTATTTGATATTTAGCTGCACATGAGATGTGAAGAATCAATTTGTTAGTATTTTTAGAAGTCTGGTCGACCGGGGCACAAAGTAACAGGTTAACAGGTGATAGAGAGAAAGGTATGGTTACAACTGATGATATAAGGGAGCGGACCATATTCTAGAATGGAATCATTTTTGGGCAGGTCTACCTAGTGTGAAAAAATGTGCCAATGTGGCCGCATTGTCTCCAACACAGGTCAGAAGTATTAGGAAACATTTGATGAAGGCGCTGTGGGACTAAATACCATCTGGTAAAAACTTTATATGAGTTTTCTTGGATAGCTACGCTAAGAGAACATTTGGAGATAGCGAGACGTATTATTTCCCAAGTATTGTCTCCAAATGGTTGTCCCACATCTGCTTCCCATGCGAGTTCGTGTGTAGAAAGTAAGGGGGACTCCAATGTCAAAACAGAGTGGTAAAGAAAGGATATAGTGCCCTTATCAGTAGGTTGGTATATACAAAGTCTTTCTATTGGGGACGGAGTACAAGGTTGGAGAATAGAAAGCATTGATGCAGCAAACTGTCGGAGTTGTATATATTTGTAGTGAGAGGAGTCGGGGATGTTATATTTCTCCTGAAAATCACCAAAGGATTGTGGGGCAAATTGTCCCACAATATGACGAAAGCGTGTGATACCTGCCGCCAACCAGATAGATGTAATAGCAGTCGAGAGCCCAGATGGAAAGGAAGGATTGTGCCATAAGGGAGTTTGAGGAGAGGGGTATGTGAAAAGAGTAAATTTTTTGCTAAGTGTCCTATATAGAGAGTGTTAAAGCTACTGCTGGGGCCGAGAGGATGGTCCTAGGTTGGTGTTTGCGTGGTAGCCAGGGTAAGTATGAAATTGAATCCACCCCCACTAAAGCACCCTCTAGATCAACCCATAGTTTAGTGAAAGTATGGGCATGCCAAGCCACCATTTGACTCAAACGAGAGGCATTATAGTACCGTAGTAGCATCGGTAATCCTAATCCCATGTCCAATGATCGTCTAGCTAAAACTTCCTTTCTTGTTCAGGGTTTTTTATAATTCCAGATAAAATTACAGTACAAAGATTGGAGTTGATTAAGAACTCGGATCGGTACCGCAACCGGGAGCGTCTGAAACAGATACAACAATTTTTATTAGAACGTTCATCTTAATGGCATTTATATGGCCAACACATGATATAAAGTAGGTCTTCGATTGTAGTAAGTCATGTTCAATTGACTTAAACAGTGGAGGGTAATTAGCCTTATACAGATGATCATATGTTTTAGTGATATTAACCCCAAGATATGACAAGGAGTCTTTTCTCCAATTGAATTCAAAGTTCAGTTGCAGTAGTTGTTTCAGACTTCTAGGGAGATGGAGAGGAAGAGCTTCCGATTTGCTATGATTAATTTTGTAACCCAACAGATCTCCGTATATAGATAGTTCACGAACCAAATTTGGTAGTGAGATAAGCAGTTTAGTCAGGGTAAGAAAGATATCGTCAGAAAATAATGAAAGAGTATATTGAGAACTCCCAACAGTCACACCAGTAATATCGTGGTTAATACGTAACCTTCTAGCAAGTGATTATATGATCAGCGCAAAAATAAGAGGCGACAAAGGGCATCCTTGCCGCGTGCTTTAATGGCTTGTAAGAATTTACCTCTAAGAGAAGGAAGTTGGTGTGTATTAATATAGTGAATAATATCCACTGTTCATCTGGTGTTGTCAAGTGCTTGCCTAGACGGGACAAAGCCCACCTGATCAGGGTGAATAAGGTCGGGTAATATGGGATTAAGCCTAGTTGCAAGAATCTTTTCAAAAATTTTCAAGTCGGCATTAAGTAGTGATATAGGTCGATAATTAGAAGCGATGAGAGAATCCTTATTTGGTTTGGGAATAACTGTGATGGTAGCTTTAGTAGTAGATGGGTGGAAGGTTTCGCCATCTAAAATTTGATTAAACATCTTAGGTGTGGGACTAAGAAGTCTTGGAATTTTTTATAGTAGGATATGGGGTAACCATCAGGGCCAGGTGACTTAGAAGGTTTTCGGGTTTTAAGGGCAAGGCGTGTTTCTTCCTCGGTAATAGGAGGTCCGAGCGTTTCCGCCACTTTCGCGTCAATACCAGGAAGACCACAGGAGGATAGGTAGTCAATGGTTTGTGAATTAAGCACTGGGTCATTTTTTTAAATGCTCCAGTGCTACTGCCAATTTTTGTTCTGCAGCTTCATATCTTTTATTATATTGGGTGGTAAACACACATAAAAATATTTCTTGTTACTGCACTTAGGAACAAGTAAACTTTCCCTGTTTTTTTTTTTTTATTATTCTTATCTAAAGATGCTTCTAAAGCAGGAGGATTGTATCCCTTATCTAAAAACTGTTTTTTTTTTTTTTGTTTGTTTTTTAACCCATTGCAACTGACTGCCATATTTCATGGTGGCTGCTGCATGTGTCTATATAAAAGTTACTGGCCCTGATTCAGAGCCCGACGGCTCTGACAGAGTGCTCGCTCTGAATCAGGGCCGTCCCTCTTACTTTTTGGAGCGGCCTCCTGGCCGCTCGCATAGCTGTGGGTGACCACCCACAGCTATAGCGAACGGGCAAAATGATGGTCGCGATGGTCAAGACTATCGGGCTTGCGACGAGACCCTTGTGGTAGGGTCTCGTCTGCCGTAAGCCCTGGAGTGCTTTTGGCTCTATCAGAGCCAAAAGCACTCCCACTGACATCACTAGTGGGAGTCGCACTCCCACTGACATCAGTGGGGCCGGCCCCAGACGGTAGGCGTTCCCATGGGAACGCCCCCGGCACGCCCACCAAAGGGGGCGTGCTGTCAATCACCATCAAAAGCACGCCCCCTTTGGTGCGAGACCCATAACGACGGCTTGGCCGTCGTTATTCGGGTCCCGCACATGCGCACGACGGAGCCGCCTCCGTCGTGCACATGCGCACTTGGGCAACATCGACCTGCTTGTGAGGGCTCAGCGCTCACTAGCGGGTCTAAATCAGGCCCTCTGTCTGTAGCTTTACAAAAGTTCTTTGTATGCATTTTTTCCTCTTGTACATAAATTGTTAGATCTAAAATACTTCACTTGCAGTGCTGACAGAAAAAGTTAGTTTAATATTAATTGTTATTTAAATGTTCACAGACTTTAAGAATTTCCATATCTCCCCACCACACACATAGCACATTGTTTATAAATCTATTCCAGGACACTAAACTCATTATTTTATTACTGTTTTATTTCCTGTTGTAAAGTGCAATGAAATATGCAGGTGCTATATAAGTTTATGTTGTTATTATTATTATTATTATTATTATTATTATTATTATTATTAATAAGTATGCCACATGCAATGGGTGGTACAGCAGTCTCACCTACATCAGAGCCCTAGTAGGACACTGGCCTGATGGGGCCTCCCGGAGGCCAGGTGATTACTTATTTTTCATGTTGAGATCTCTGTTTTTTGGCTACTTATGAGAACAGCTGAGCCTCCATTGTCCACCTTACAGCAGCGGTGAGCTTCCGAAACAGACGCGATCTCTGGGGGCGTCCAAAAGTTTGAACATCTGTGCCGCATAAAAATATATGGCATAACCACTGAGCTCCGAAATACTACTTTAAGCCAGCAAGGAGCTCCTGTGCCAGGCACCATTATCAGGGAAGTATACCATCTAGACTTCAGTGTCGCCCATCATTCTCAGGCGGACAGCGGCAACGTTCACATATTCAATCTGCACAAAGTGACCAAGTTGCCGGTGATTACAACACAGCTGAAAGGATATCTGCAGCAATAGCTATGGGATATATGTTCACAGCTACAATGGACAACCAATTCCAGGTATCATAAAATATTATCATTTTTCACAACAAGACATTGAATTATATTTAACTCATTCAACATGTTCCTCTTTTAAAAAACTAATTGGTCACTGAGAGTGTGGAACTTAAATACAAAGTGAAGTCTGCACATTTTTCATGTGGATAACAGCTATTACTGCAACATTTGTAGCTCTTTCTCCCAGCTTACTATCAGGAAAGTGACTAGTCATACATTCATTATTTCTTTGTTATTTTGTTGTTTATTTTTCTTTATCTACTTTATAAAAGCGAAAATTTGTCCTTCTATCTTTCTATACAAATCCACAGTTTACAAGCCACGATCGTGAAATTTTACATACGAGCATATTAAAACACGGCTAAGGCAACTAAAAAAATGTGAAATCGAAATGAATTACTGTTAAGTTTTAATTAATTAAAAAACACAATTTTTGCATAGCTTTCGCCCTCTACAGGTCAGGTACGGAATTACAAAAGGATTTAGCTTATCTACTATTTTTTCTTTTCTATCTTCTCTATTAAATCGAAATGAATTACTGTTAATTTTTAATTAATTAAAAAACACAATTTTTGCATAGCATTCGCCTCTACAGGTCAGGTACGGAATTACAAAAGGATTTAGCTTATCTACTATTTTTTTTTTCTATCTTCTCTATTAAATTGAAATGAATTACTGTTAATTTTTAATTAATTAAAAAACACAATTTTTGCATAGCATTCGCCTCTACAGGTCAGATACGGAATTAGAAAAGGATTTAGCTTATCTACAATTTTTTCTTTTCTATCTTCTCTATACTATATAAAAGCGAAAATTTGCCCTTCTGTACTTCTATCTTTCTATAAAAATCCACAGTTTACAAGCGAAGATCGTGACATTTTACATACGAGCGTATTAAAACACGGCAGAGGCAACTAAAAAATGTTTAAATGGAAATTAATTACTGTTATTTTTTAATTAATTAAAAAACACAATTTTTGCTAGATGCTCATTGTGGGGCCTCACGGCATATGGGTATTGCCTCAGAGCAAGCGTTTTGTGTTGTCATGTTTTGTCATGATCTTAATGTTTATTATCGAAGAGAACTTTAGCAGGCTTTGCCAGCATTCTCAGCTCTCTGACTATACCAAATTACGCAACAACATTCACTTCTTTCTTCCAACTGTGTCAAAATAATGACTTTGCAAGGACCCTGCTGTACTGTGAGCTGCCAAAATATTACACATGGAATGCTTCTCCAAAAGTTTTTCTGCGCAGAAAACAGGGAGTCGCTGTAGATGGTCATCCTGGTATCAGAGCAACAGAAGCTGTACACTGTACATCCTACAAATTTTGAATGCTTCTATCTCCAAAGTTTGCTTTACCCCATTACAGGTCCTACTTCTTTCGAAGACCTTAGGACTGTTGATGGGAAAGTTTGTCACACTTTTCGTGAGGCCAGCCTAAGGAGAGGTTGGTTGGAGGATGATGTGTAAACAAACATTCTTAAAATCCCGGGTACTCCAGCTAGTACATAATATATGATTTACAATATCCTTATTATAGATATTTGTATACAGGTTGAGTCTCCCATATCCAAATATTCCGAAATACGGAATATTCCGAAATACAGATTTTTTTTTTGCTTGACTGAGATAATGAAACCTTTGATTTTTCATGGTTCAATGTACACAAACTTTGTCTAAGGCACAAATTATTAAAAATATTGTATAAAATTACCTTTAGGCTGTGTGTATAGGGTGTATATGAAACATAGCTGAATTTTATGTATGTATACAAACTTTGTTTGAGCCACAAAATTATTGAAATTATTGTATAAAATCACCTGCAGGCTGTGTGTATAAGGTGGATATAAAACATAAATGCATTCTGTGTGTATATTTGGGTCCCATTCTCAAGATATTTCGTTATGATATGCAAATATTACATAATACAGAATATTCCATTATCCAAAATACCCCCGGTCCCAAGCATTTTGAATATCGGAGACTCAACCTGTATCATTTTTATGTTTATGTGCATGTATCATTTCTATACAAGTTTTGTGATTATTCATATGCTTTAGGAGAGTTATACACAATCTTCTTTGTGGCAGCTGCGACTTAAAATAACTATCCTGTCACAATGGATCTCAACAGAACGCATCCCCATAAATTTATTTAATGCCAAATTTTCTTTCTTATTCTTTATGGATTGGACTGAAACCTCCTTATATAAAGAGAAAATGACAGGAACATTTTTGATATTTGGCTCCCATATGTTTCTATCATAGGCAAACGCAGGGGGGGGTTCCGTCTGTCTGGAAACCCCCCTCCCCAGCCCACACCATGACCAAAATAGAAACAGTAATGTAATAGAATTTTACTAGTGCTGCATGTTCTTCTCAGTATCACAAATGAAATAATTAGCACCACCTGTGGATCTTTTAACATGTATCAGTCAGTAATAAATAACCTGTGCACCAACTAGGAGATCTGAAAAACATTCACTGTTAGGGATGTGCTGCTATAGAGCCCAATATGTACATATATGTCCAAGGCAGTGCTAGGTTCTTCTGCTGCTCCCCCAGACTCCCAGACATGCTCCAATGCTCTGGAATGGTGCACACATCTGAAAAAAAACATTCTGCTCAGACAGAATGGACCTACTGCCGCATCTAATGGCTTACTGTGATCTCTGGTCCTGTATATGCTGGAATTATGACACACAATACACTTTGTATGACACATATTAAAGCTGGTTAAGTGCTAATTATGCCCTCTTCATGGACTGGCCACTCACTATAAAATCAAGCATTTGGAAACCCCCCTCTAGAAATCCTGCGTTTGCCACTGTCTATGGTGTCAGATGTTATAAAGGATGCTTTGAGAAACTGTTTTGGTTTAACAACCTGGTACTATTTGGAAAATGTTAACCACTGGTGTGCCTTTCTAATAGGCATAATTGGTTACCATTTTTCTGTTTGTGTATTTTATATGGCACAATATATATAACTATTTTGTCATTGTATCATTGCTATAAATTATTTGTTGTGTGATATATATTACCTGACATTGTATTGTACTATTTACTATAATGTATTTTTGTCAATCTGTCAAAAAATTTGTTGAAAAAAAAGAACACAGGACCTGAATCAAAGATGGACGCAATCCCAATATTTACACAGTTGAACTATTATTGGTAATCTGCGCATGCGTCAAGTCTCATTATCATTGGCGCTCGTAGTGAGGATTTATCCGCAAAGTGATTGACAGGCAGGGACCGTTTGTGGACGGCAATGGGGGGCAGCAACTCAAACGTGGGCATACTGCAATTATTTCCAGGGCATGTCACAGCCTGTGACTGCAATCACGTATGCAGTAAAAACTGCTCTGGTGCCTCAGTTCTGGTGGCCAAGCTGAGTATCCATAGGGTTACCCAGAATCTGCGACCCATGCTGCGTCTTTATAAGCAGCCGTTTAGAATTGCGAAGCCGGCGTTTGTCTTCTCAATACAAATCCTGGGGGCTGCGACATTTGCATATTGTCGCACAGCCACTGCGTACAAATTCGTAGCAGCAGCGGCATTAGCGTCCGTCTCTGAATTAGGCCCATTATACATTAAACTTTAGGGTGTGATCAATAATATTGTGCCTAGGTACGGCCTGACCCCTAAATCTGCCACTTCATCCAAGCATGAGTCATTCCGGATTCATAATGCATCCTGGTTGCATTGCCGATCCCTAAACAATAATGATATTTTCAATGCTCTCTGATTTATGCCTTTTTCATTTTCAGATTACAAGTCCCATTTTGGAATTAATCACAGACTCACATGGGAAACAGCAGACAGATATGAAATTCTGAAACAGAAATATTCAGCATGAATGTTCCATTCACCTACCTCCCCAAGAGTGCTAGCGTACCCCGCTCCTGCCAATACCTAGTTTCCTCACACTCTCTCTAGTCAATATCCATAGTTTCCATAATCCATCTCCTGCCAATAACCAGAGGATAAGTAATCTCTCTCCTGCCAGTGTCTCATCAAAATTCTGCAGAATATCACTTAACCTTTTGATTTCCAATTATTATAAGAAGAAAAAAATCGGCCCAATTAACATGTATAGGTTTACAAATAATAGAATAAAACAGATTTACAAAAATAAAATAAATAAAATATGATATGTCAGTGATATGGATCTTCATTTTGCGCTGTTAATAGATATATCTTGTGAAAACTACCCCTCATTTTACTCACCTTACTTTCTTTATGCCTTTCTCTGGTTCAAAATTCCTTTCTGTGTTTCCATCAAGGACACTGTAAGGTCACTCTGTAATTACAGGTGTCATATGATTCCTCCCTACAACACTGTACCACGCAGGATATTATACACTGCACTCCTTGCTGACTTACTACTTAATATAAACTGAATTCTACACTTTATTTTACAAGCCTATCATAAAATAAACTCACTTTGAAGCTTTGTAAGAAGTATATATACAGTAATTATACATGTGAAATAGTGAGTGAGATATTCTAGACTGATTTAATATGGCTACACACACATTGATGGTGTCAGATAATTAATTTGCCTAGATCCATCCATGATACTACCTCATTAATTACATTCATTCTAAAGTCAAGTCACAGCTTTTTCTAACTGGGGATGCCTTAATAATGTCTCAGATGTGGTGTATACTGTATAATAAGGACAAACACAGAGGGCCTGATTCAGAGCCGCTAGTAAGCGGCCGCTCGTTCGTTCCGAGCCATGTTCGCACATCTGCGCATGCGTATGGGTTGTAATACGCATGCGCGAACCAGTCAGTGCTGTCGAAAATCGTGTGCTCACAAAATAGCGAGTGCCTGCTAATTTGAGTGACAGGATGAGGCGTTTGTGGGTGGTAACAGGGGAAGGTGCTTGAAAACGGGGAGTGGAGATCCGAACGCAGGCGTGCCAAACGGTCAAAACGGGCGTTTTAAGGGTGTGCATAATTAACAAAGCAGCGTCATCGACCACGTCAGTTGGGTGTCTTTTAGCCAGAACTGCTCGCATGATTGCGGTAGGAAAATGCAACCACAAGAATAGCGAGCAGTTCATACGCCTTTCGATGTACTCGATTAATCTAATAAATAGCGGAGATGACGTATGATGCGAGCGGGCAGGGGGCGTTTTTTTCAAAATAGCGAGCACATGTTTTGTTCGCTCGTTCAGACATAGAGGCGTCAACAGACCGCAAAGAGCGAACAGTCAATTTAAATAGCCAGCCCCTTTTTCTGAATGAGCGAGCGCAAATAGCATCCGGCTCTGAATCAGACCAAGAATTTTGATTAAAAAAACTTTTACCTTTAAACATAATCTCCAATTATGGGCCTGTTTCAGAGGGGCGCGTTATTGCAGCCGCAACTGGGCCTTTTGCCGCAGCGCGACTGTGTCTTTATGCTAATGCCGCAGCTGATGGGACTACCGTTGGCTGCGGCGCTAATCCGCTGCTGGGCATATTTAGACGCTTAATGGGATATTGCGCCAGCTTTATGGAGGCGCAGAATCTCTGTCTGAACATGGCTGCCAGGATCAGTGCAACTGCGGCTAAAGCTGGGTTGCTGACTGGGACAAGCCTGTGAAACGCAAGCATCTGGCTAGCCACCCCCGTTACCACCCATCAGCGCTTACTGATATTGCCTCTCTCTGTATTCAAATCCTTCTGCAGCTTTTCAGTGGTAACCACTGGGGCACATGTGCAATACAACTCAGACACATGCGCACAGCATCCACATGGCAAGCACCTCTATGTCAGGCCCTGTGTGTGTACATGTATCCAGTCTTTATTGAAAATTAAGAAATTCTAATCCAGTAAATACACTGAAATGGTACAGTGGTAAGTGGTACACTGCTAGAGGTAGAAGAAAACAGTTTAAAAGAGCAATTCTTGCAATAGCAAAACACCCGATTTCCTTAGGAAGCGTGATAACCTGGGGCTCTTTTGCTGGATCCCAAGTCGGCGACAAACACAGAGTGACTGGCATGCTGAACCAAGAGGACTACCACAGCATTTTGCAGTGCCAGGCTGTGGGTGTGGTATAGAAGATTGACAGTGTCAGACAGACAGTCAATAGGTCGACACCAGGTGGTCGACAGCGTCAAAAGTCGTCAGTTAAAAAGTTGACAAGGTCAACATGGTCAGAAGGTCGACATACAATTGGTTGGCACAGAAAAGATTGACTTTTTTTATTCCAGCCCTAATCTTCACCTTAACCCTCCCCCTAGTGATTATCCTTAACCCTTCCCCTGGTGCCTAATTCTAACCGTCCCCTTCTGCAGCCTAACACTAACCCTCCGTCAACTACCTAACTCTTACCCTAAAAATCATGAGAAACCATGTGTTGACCTTTTCTGGTTAACATTTTGACCCTGTGGACCATTTGACACTGTAAACATTTTGACCCTGCTGACCTATTGCCTGTCGACCTATTGACTTTCCATCTAGACACTGTAGATCTTCCATCCAGATACCTCATGCAATACCCTCTGGTTTAAGCCTAGTTGATCCTGCAGCAAGATAATGACCCAAAACATATCTACAGGCTAGGTCAGATCCACCTTCGTGGAAAAGATCAAGATGGTAGACTTCAAATAATGGAATGGCCAGCACAGTCTCCATAATTAAACTCCATAAAGCTGGTTTGGGATGAACTGGACAGAAGGGTGAAAGCAAAGAAAATTACACATGCAACACATTTATGGGTACCTCTGCAACAGTGGTGTAAAGAACTTCCTGAACAATACTTGAATCCATTGGAGAAAGAACGTCACAAGTGTGTTCGGTGGTTACATCTGCAAAAGGTGGCTACATTGATGAAGTCAAACATTTAGATTAAATTTTTTCAATTACTTCTTTTGTATCTCCAGTTGTTTATTTGTACTATGCTTAATTAAAGAGTACACTGAGACATTAAGCTGCATAAATTTAAATTTAAAAAAAATTTAAAAATTGGGGTGTTGTACATATTTTGACTGGTAGCATATATGTGTGTATATATGAAGGAGGCATATACAGCATGGGTGGAGCTTGTGCTCCAGGTACCTGGCCTGTCCAGGGGTGCCCGTTGGGTGCACATTATAGCTCCTTTGCCCCAAAAACCAAACATACTGTTGGTGACAGTTTCCTAAACCCCGGGTGAGCAGAGGCGACAGAGATGCCAGGTAATGTGCAGGGCCGGATTAAGGGGGAGGGGGGGGTGACAGGGGCGGTCATCCCTCGGCCCCCACACATGGAAGGGCCCCCACACAGGGTCAGTGTGACCTTGCCGAGAACAGGTGTCCAGTGGCACCTGTTCCCGAAATTGAGGCTCACTTCTGCGATCCAGTGTTTCTGTATGCAGCAGCACAATTAGTGCTGCTGCATACAGCGCAGAGCGGCTCCTGAGTCCTCTCATCGGTGCCACGTGACACATTACGTATGTGACGCTGATGAGAGGACTAGGGAGCAGCTCTGCTGGGAGGTCACGCCCGCACGCCTTCACTCAGGTGAGTAATCAGCGGCGGAGCAATAGGCTCCGTGTGGTTTGGGGGTAGGAGGGCGGTAGGTTCAGGACGGCTAGGGAGAAGGTGGGGTAGGCTCTGTGTGACTAAGGGGGGTGTGTGCCTCTGTAGGCTCCGTGTGGCTAGGGGAAAGGGGTGGGGGTGGCTTTGTAGGCTCCGTAATTTAGTTGCCGTGGGGCCCCCACAAGCCTTAATGCGGCCCTTGAAATGTGTGAGAATCCCTGGGCACTTGCCGGCGACATCAATGTCAATTCATCACTAGCCGTCCCTCTTTTCTGTTGAAACCCGCTCTGCATATTTTATTCCCCGTGGTTGTGACTCCAGGAGTGACTGGACTGGAGTCAGCCAGCTCAGTATGTGCTGTGCAGCAGGCTGAACTAGAGCAGAGGCTGGTTACCACACGGTGAGTATATATTCAAGTTCTTCGTATGATGCACCATTGGAAGGGTTAATTCACCTTAGAATCTGGAAAATTATTTAGACTGTTTCATCAACAATTATTATATAGACTTTGGAATAGTTTGTAATATATAGAAACATCCACCACTTAGGGGTCAATCCAATTAGGTGCAAATTGCGAGGTGCAATTTGCTATTTTCTCTTTGAATTCGCATAGCAACTCGCACTGAACCACTCAGACTGAATTTGCATTTTCCCATTCGCAACTCCCTGAGGGTGAGAGATGGGAAGGAAAAAATGTATTTTATGGTTAAAATGTTAGGACACTGTGATGAACCCCTTGGACACCCCCTTCCCCCCCAATGACTAATTAGACAATTGGACCTCTAGTGTCTGTTAGGCCAGCGCAAGTGCCGGGAGAAGATGCTGGAAGCTGCATCTTCTCCCGTGAAACCCCCAGGCAGCGAGCATAAACCACATAGTAATGAGCATTAAACCCCCTGGCAACGAGCATGAAACCCCCTGGCAACGAGAATGTAACCCCCTGGCAACGGGCATGTAACCCCCTGGCAACAAGCATGTAACCCCATGGCAATGAGCATGAAACCTCCTGGCAATGAGCATGAAACCCCATGGCAACAAGCATAAACCCCATAGCAACGAGCATGATACCCCCTGGCAACGAGCATGAAACCACCTGGCAACAAGCATGAAACCCTCTGGCAACAAGCATGAAACCCCTTGGTAACGAGCATGGAACCCCTGGTAATGAGCATAAAACCCCTGACAATGAGCAGGTAATTTTAAAGTAATCAGAAGCCTTACTGTGGGGCAAAAATGGTATTGGGCAAATATGTAAGTGGCACTTTGGTAATAGGCATTACAGTGTGTGGCATAATGTGTAATGGGCATTATAGTGTGTGGAATAATGTAAGTCACTATACCAGGGACGTTTGACTAGTGCACTGCCTTATGGATAAGCAAGGACAAAATCCAGGTACAGGAAGGGAGGGGGCGCAAAATTGCTGCATTGCACTGGGTGACAGATATCCTAGTTTCGGTCCTGGCTTGGTGTACAGGTTTGCCAAGTCCTCCTTAGCTTACGGCTAGTGCTTGGGTAGATATAAGGACTTAGGCCGCCTAAGTGATGTCAATATCAATGATTCAGAAAATTGGAAAATTACAAATAGATAATTTTATTAAAAATGTCCTCTATACTGATACTGCCATGTCACAGCCATCTGGAATGCTTACCCAGGACACCTGTGTTTTATATTCAGCTGCTTCTATGCTCTAGCCTAGACTATTTCAACAGGTCTTATGGGATACTTACCTTCCTGTTTTCTATGTATGATGCACAAGCTTTGCCATCCACTTGCAGCCCCAGCTCCTTCCTGCTTTGTTGTCATATTTGTTGTAGTTTATAGCATTTGTTTAAAAGGCTTGCTTATGTTATTACAGATAAGTGTCTCTTTACTTGATTAAATGTATTATTTTAATTTATTACTGAGATTTGGTTAATGTGCGGCTGCTTAGAAGAATAGATGACCAACTAATGCATCCCCGAAATGCATCATGTTGCCTATCATTGTGCTAGTCAGTACTCTGTATAACAAAGCATTTTGCTGTTTAAGAGGGTTAACATCGTCACAATTTTATATCAATGATTACATTTTACGGCCCCTATTCAGCATTTTTGAATGCAGGGACAGCAGTTGTGTTAACACTCTGTCCCGAAATATTACAGAATGCATTGTTTTCGGGATTTTTGGGAGTCTTCTGAGCATGCTCAGTAATGCACTTGCGAATAGTCTCCGTCCCTGCTTTGCTGTACATACAGACAGGTGCATAAATATTGGGACATTGACAGAATTTTCATATTTTGGCCTCTATTCACCACCACAATGGCTTTGAAATGAAACAAACAAGATGTGCTTTAACTGCAGACTTTCAGATTTAATTTGAGGGTAATTACATCCAAATCAGGTGAACGTTGTAGGAATTACAACGGTTTCTATATGTGCCTCCCACTTTTTAAGGGCCCAAAAGTAATGGGACAAACTAAACAATCCTAAATCTAACTTTCACTTTTAAATACTTTGCAGGCAATTACATCCTGAAGTCTGGAATGCATAGACATCACCAGATGCTGGGTTTCATCCCTGGTGATGCTCTGCCAGGCCTCTACTGCAAATGTCTTCAGTTCCTGCTTGTTCTTGGGGCATTTTCCCTTCAGTTTTGTCTTCATCAATTGAAATGCATGCTCAATCGGATTCAGGTCAGGGGATTGACTTGGCCATTGCATAACATTCCACTTTTTAGTCTTAAAGAACTCTTTGGTTGCTTTTGCAGTATGCTTCGGGTCATTGTCCATCTGCACTGTGAAGCGCCGTCCAATGAGTTCTGAAGCATTTGACTGAATATGAGCATATAATATTGCCCGAAACACTTTAGAATTCATTCTGCTGCTTTTGTCAGCAGTCACATCATCAATAAATACAAGGGAACCAGTTCCATTGGCAGCCATACATGCCCACACCATGACACTACCACCACCATGCTTCACTGATGAGGTTGTATGTTTTGGATCATGAGCAGTTCCTTTCCTTCTCCATACTCTTCTCTTCCCATCACTCTGGTACAAGTTGATCTTTGTCTCATCTGTCCATAGGATGTTGTTCCAGAACTGTAATGGCTTATTTAAATGTTGTTTGGCAAACTCTAATCTGGTCTTCCTGTTTTTGTGGCTCACCAATGGTTTACATCTTGTGGTGAACCCTCTATATTCACTCTTGTGAAGTCTTCTTTTGATTGTTGACTTTGACACATATACACCTACCTCCTGGAGAGTGTTCTTGATTTGGCCAACTGTTGTGAAGGGGTTTTTCTTCACCAGGGAAATAATTCTTCTGTCATCCACCACAGTTGTTTTCCGTGGTCTTCCGGGTCTTTTGGTGTTGCTGAGCTCTCCGATGCATTCTTTCTTTTTAAGAATGTTCCAAACAGTTGATTTGGCCACACCTAATGTTTTTGCTATTTCTCTGATGGGTTTGTTTTGATTTTTCAGCCTAATGATGGCTTGCTTCACTGATAGTGACAGCTCTTTGGATCTCATATTGAGAGTCGACAGCAACTGATTCCAAATGCAAATGTCACACCTAGAATCAACTCCAGACTTTTTACCTACTTAATTGATAATGAAATATTGAGGGAATAGCCCACACCTGTCCATGAAATAGCTTTTGATTTGATAGTCCCATTACTTTTGGCCCCTTAAAAAGTGGGAGGCACATATAGAAACCGTTGTAATTCCTACACCGTTCACCTGATTTGGATGTAATTACCCTCAAATTAAATCTGAAAGTCTGCAGTTAAAGCAGATCTTGTTTGTTTCATTTCAAAGCCATTGTGGTGGTGAATAGAGGCCAAAATATGAAAATTCTGTCAATATCCCAATATTTATGCACCTGACTGTAAATATAAATGTATACAGACTAATATAAGGCCTGTGTACACATTTCAATCAATTTAGGCAGGTTTGACTGGCTGGAGATGGACTTACAGTCAGCAGTCACCGCAAAGCAGGACAGAGACTGGGGCGGATTTTCAAGATCATGCAGGGACTTATGAGAAAATGCCCCTCTGTCCCTGCAGTTTTTGGGATAATTAAGTATTTTGTTCATATAACGCCTTTCTGTGATGGCGTTATATAAAGTAATGATTTTTCGAGTAATTTAACGCTTTTCAAAAATCGTTAAAGCACTGTAGAGAGCAATGGCTGATCCCTACAGTGCAATACTCTGCGATATGGGAATTAGTGGAGAAGATAATTGTGTTGTGTAAAAATCATTGCTGAATAGACCCCTTAGGCACAATTGTTAATGAATATGCACAGTGATTTTCACACTGAATGCAGATATTGTATTTTTTTGGCTCTGAATGATAGGTAGTTCTGGCCAGACATATGAAATGCACTTTGTTTATGCACAGACATGACAAAAATGAGATTTTGCTTTGTTACAACAATATGATAATGAATATGAGTAAAGATCGTAGATTGTAATAGGGTTGCCAGAGTAAAACGTTTTAAGCTGGCAAGTATGCTGCTCATGCCAGTCAAGTCTCTAAAAGGCGGGCACAGGTCAGTAAATAGGGTGGCCAATTGAGCAGTATTTTAGGAGATAAAAAAGGGACTGTACAATTTTAATAAAGAGGGTTCTTTCAAATGTAGTAATATATAATATTTTGAAGAAAGGTTTACACTACAGAAATGGGTGAATATTAATGCCTCCCTTGGATTCGGGTGAGACTCTGCCCCCTGCAGCTACCTGTTTTTTTTTCCATCTTCGTGGGCCAAGAACCTCTTCTTACGGGCTCCCAACATGGAACGCTGCTGAGACTCTCCCCAGCAAGAAGCTAATATTCCAGGCTCCTGGACTGTACATGCACCCATTTCTAAGACTCCTCATGATGCAACTTGGAGGACAGGGGAGTATCTATAATGGGTTTTAAAACGTACCTCTCTCCAGTCCCATATCGGCGCTATCAGCGCTGTAAAAATCACCTGGAAAATGGCCGCTGCGGCCATTTTCCTGCCGTTTTGCGCATGTGCCGTAAGGAAATCACCGGGAAAATGACCTCCGTAACATTTTCCCAGTGACCTGTGAATGCGCAGTAGACTCTGGGCACAGACTAGTGCCCAGAATCTACTGCTGCGGCGCTGCGCCCAGTGCGCTGCCGGCCGCCGGACAGGAGGTGGTCCCAGATGGAGACTGCGCACAAGCCCCCTCCTCTCTTAATACGCCCCTGTTGGGGGATGTAGTCTTTGTTCTGTGTCCAACAGAAAGCTTTGATGCAGGGGGACTATTGTGCCGGCCCTAGCTAGTGGCACCCCTAGGCGCATGCCTCGTGGGAAATCCAGCACTAAGTACAGGTATTCCCAAAATGTTGCATAACACACCTCTGGAGATGAATAATTAAAATAACAGAACAAGAGTGGTTTAATCAATTTACTATGTGGGAAAAAAAGTGTATTTGTACAAAATAAAATGTGATGCACCCAATTTGTAATTTCTTTATTAACTACAGCATACAGTATGTCCTTAAGGGTTCCTGGGCCCACAAAGCTACTGCAGAACAATTTTGTTGGTCCAGAATATTATACTGAGGTGTACTGCAGCCGCACACTGCTGGGTTCATGAGTTTGATTCCAACCAGATCTTATCTGAGCTTGTATGTTTCCCCTGTGGGCCTGATTCTGAGATATACCCTAATGCATTCACGCTGCCAAAATATGTTAATGCTGTAGCCGGCTGGAAATGTACGGAGACGCCCACTGGTGGCTTTACAGATCCAAGCAAGTGTGTACAAACATGCAGACGCCGTCGCAGATCATTTAATATTTGGCCATCTGAGTAGCCATATTGTCACGCAGAATGGCTGTCTGAACTGAGACATTGAAACCACTTTACCTGTGAACGGGATCACAGGCGCAGGCTACGACACTCCAAGAAAATGGCAGGGACAAGTCTGCATTTTTGCCACCACCTCCCCCAAATGGTTCCTGACTGTCAATGACTTTGTAAAGTAATCCTCACTACGAGGGGCATCGGTGTGTGCACAGTGCGAGCGTGATGCAAGTGCAGTACACAGATAATTACTCAGCTTCATAAGTATCAGAACAGCGTACATCTCTGAATCAGGTGCTTGGTGGGTTTCCGCCCATAGACCATAACATAAGTGTATGTGTTGTTGAAATTTTACTGCATGCAGGGACTGATGTGAATAATTAAATATTCTCTGTATAGCACTCTGTAATATGTTGGCACTATATTAATAAACAATAATGAATAAATAATAGTGCAAAGCTGGCATAGGTCACCATAATAACATATTCTTTTAAGTTTCCTCTAAAGTCAGGGAATTTTACAAGCAGGGCTGTTTCTACAGATCAAGCTGGTATGTGTCTGCTTGTATCTGCATGTCAATATCTGTACATTTCCACCTGAAAATAGTACATCTTGGTTCACCTGGCTTATCTCAAACTGAACTAAAACCCAAATACCCCATTTATAATTAAGTTTAATTTTGTATTGTGAGTTATCACAAAATGATGAATTGCCATTACCGTATACCCATCGCCTGTTGAGGTAAACGTTTTTGTGAGCCAATATTAGCCTATAAATCCACAGAGAAAATGTGACATCACAGCTTATGGGTTTTTTTCTTCTAATTATGACTTTTTATAACTTTTAGATCAAATTATGGATGGCCATTGGTGGGGTGTCCATTGATGGTCCCATCAGTGATAACCATCGATGGCACACAAATTATCTATGTGAACCATCGATGATTTGCACCCACTCGATGGCCACCGCTGCTGGATATTGGGGGTGGGGCTTAGCGTGCACCGGGGCGGGGCTTAGCAGGCACCGGGGGGCAGGGCTAAGCTCTGTCCTGTACAGAGGGAAAAAAATCATCTCAGTCATCCATCGATGGCAGCGAACTATTGGTTCTCTGACATTGATGGAAAAACTAGTTGACAACGGCTAGGATCCATCGATGTTTTGAAAACATTGATGGTCGATGGCCATCCCTAGAACAAATTAGTTTCAGTTTGTACTGCATAGAAACAGTGAGCAATATCTTGTTGATGGATTTATACAAGCAGAATCTGTATAGACATGTTCTACAGAATATGACAAGTCTAGTCCATCTACTGTTTGTGAAAGTTCTTCTTGTACCCACTTATGAGAGACATTCATTATTCACTTCTATCCCATGCTGCCAGACCCTGTGAAGAAACCAAGCGTCCTCTGTACAGTTCAACTTGTTCTAATTGATCTACATAATTGAATATGTTTGATGTAATGTACACTGGGGGTTGACTGATATATTCTACAACCTTCACTTCCACTTCCACAACCATGTCTATATAATGTATGTATGGAAGCACACTAGTTATTAATAGACATTGGGAAGCACCAGTATGTATATGTGAGAGCTTATGACATGCTATATACAATAATACATAAACGTTTATACAATGATGAGCATACTTGAACAACAATCTCCCTTTTTATGGAATTGTTTGGTGAAGTTTTGTGTACTTCTAAAATTAATTGTATTCAGATTTCACTTGCAAAGCATCTGTTAATCCGTTTATTTCAGACATATGTTTAGTTTAGACATTTTCAAATTAGGGGTGTGCACCGGCCACTTTTCGTGTTTTGTGTTTTGGTTTTGGATCTGGATCTTTCTTCGTGTTTTGGATCTGGATTGGTTTTGCCAAAACCACCCTTCCGTGTTTTGGGTTCTGGGTTTTGGATCTGTATTTTTTTGAAAAAAAGCATAAAAACAGCTAAAATCACAGAATTTGTAGGTTTTTCTGCTCCTATGCTATTATTAACCTCAATAACCTTAATTTCCACTCATTTCCAGTCTATTCTGAACACCTCACACCTCACAATAGTGTTTTTATGTCCAAAAGGTTGCACCGAGGTAGCTGGATGACTATGCTAAGCGACACGAGTGGGCGGCACAAACACGTGACCCATCTAGGCGTGAAACTGCAGTGGCAGACAGGATGGCAGTTTGAAAAACTAGGCCCCAAACTGTACATAATGCAAAGAAAAAAAAGAGGTGCAAGATGGAATTGTCCTTGGGCCCTCCCATTCACCCTTATGTTGTATAAACAGGACATGCACACTTTAACAAACCAATCATTTCAGCGCCAGGGTCTGCCACACAACTGTGGCTGAAATGATTGGTTCGTTTGGGCCCCCACAAAACAAGCTGGCAATTAATGTGTCCCTGCACAAACTGGCTCTACGGAGGCAAGATGTCATCCTCATCCTCCTCATCCACCGATTCCTCACCCTCTTCAGTGTGTACATCCTCATCCTCACAAAGTATTAACTCGTCCCCACTTGAATCCACCACCACAGGTCCCTCTGTACCTTCTGGAGGCTGGTCTCCCTGGAAGAGCTGATAATTCATTTTGATGAACATCATCTTCTCCACATTCTGTGGAAGCAACCTCCTACGCCTTTCGCTGACAAGGTTCCCGGCTGCACTAAACACTCTTTCGGAGTACACACTGGAGGGGGGGCAACTCAGGTAAAATAGAGCCAGTTTGTACAGGGGCCTCCAAATTGCCTCTTTTTCCTGCCAGTACAGGTATGGACTGTCTGCCATGCCTACTTGGATGCTGTCACCGATGTAATCCTCCACCATTCTGTCAATGGTGACAGTATCATATGCAGTGACAGTAGACATGTCAGAAATTGTTGCCAGGTCCTTCAGTCCGGACCAGATGTCCAAACTTGGTCCTGCCTGCCCTGCATCACCGCCAGCGGGTTGCTTAGGATACCTAAGTTTTTTCCTGGCAGCCCCAGTTGCAGGAGAAAATGAAGAAGGAGCCGTTGACGTGTCACGTTCCGCTTCAGCTGACAGTGTGTTCACCAGCAGGTCTTTGCACCTCTGCAGGCTTGTGTCGGCCGGAAAGAGAGACACCACATAGGCTTTAAACCTAGGATCGAGCACGGTGGCCAAAACGTAGTGGTCTGATTTCAACAGATTGACCACCCTGGAATCCTGGCAAAGCGAATGAAGGGCTTCATCCACAAGTCCCACATGCCGAGCGGAATCGCTCCGTCTTAGCTCCTCCTTCACTTTCTCCAGCTGCTTCTGCAAAAGCCTGATGAGGGGAATGACCTGACTCAAGCTGGCAGTGTCTGAACTGACTTCACGTGTGGCAAGTTCGAAGGGCTGGAGAACCTTGCACAACACGGAAATCATTCTCCACTGCGCTTGAGTCAGGTGCATACCCCCTCCTTTGCCTATGTCATAGGTGGATGTATAGGCTTGTATGGCCTTTTGCTGCTCCTCCATCCTCTGAAGCATATAGAGGGTTGAGTTCCACCGCGTCACAACCTCTTGCTTCAGGTGATGGCGGGGCAGGTTCAAGAGTGTTTGCTGGCGCTCCAGTCTTCGGCACGCAGTCGCTGAATGGCGAAAGTGGCCAGAAATTTTTCGGGCCACCCAAAGCGTCTCCTGCACGCCCCTGTCGCTTTTCAGAAAATTCTGCACCACCAAATTTATTGTGTGAGCAAAACATGGGACGTGCTGGAATTTGCCCAGATGTAATGCCCGCACAATATTGGTGGCGTTGTCAGATATCACAAATCCCCAGGAGAGTCTAAGTGGGGTAAGCCACTGGGCGATGATTTCCCTCAGTTTCTCTAAGAGGTTGTCGGCGGTGTGCCTCTTACTGAAACCGGTGATACACAGCGTAGCCTGCCTTGTAACGAGCTGGCATTTCTGAGATGCTGCTACTGGTGACGCTGCTGCTGTTGCTGCGTAAGGTGATACATCTACCCAGTGGGCTGTCACAGTCATATAGTCCTTAGTCTGCCCTGTTCCACTTGTCCACATGTCCGTGGTTAAGTGGACATTGTGTACAACGGCATTTTTCAGGACACTGAGGACACTTTTTCTGACGTTTCTGTACAGTCTCGGTATCGCCTGCCTAGTGAAGTGGAATCTAGACGGGATTTGGAACCGGGGACACACTACCTCCATCAATTGTCTAAATCCCACTGCACTAATGGCGGATACCGGACGCACGTCTAACACCAACATAGCAGTCAAGGCCTCAGTTATACGTTTTGCTTCAGGATGACTGCTGTCGTACTTCATCCTCCTCGCTAAGGACTGTTGGAGGGTCAATTGTTTAGTAAAAGTAGTGGTGTTCCTACTTCCTCTCTGGGATGATGAACGACTCCCAGCAGCAGCAACAGCAGCAGCGGCAGCAGTAGGCGTAGCAATGCAGGATCCTCCAGAGGAATCCCGGATAGGAGAGTCAGTCATGCCAGTGACATGGCCTGCAGGACTACTTCCGATCCTGACTAAGGAGGAAATTGACGAGGAGGGAGTTGACGGTGTGGTTTGCAGGCGCTTGGATACAACAGGACAACGGGATTTAGGTGTCCCTGGACTGCTTACGGTCTTAGCCAAAGTTTCTGAACTTGACAGTAACTTTTTATGAACGCGCTGCAGGTGCCGTATAAGGGAGGATGTTCCTAGGTGGTTGACGTCCCTACCCCTACTTATTTCACCTTTACATATGGTACATATGGCAAGACAGTTGTTGTCCGGATTTGGATAGAAATATTGCCAGACCAAAGAGGTGGAATGTTTGGTCTTCTGCCCAGGCATGACCGTGATGGGCTTTTTCATCCCACGGACAACAACTGTCTCCCCCGGAGCCTGATTTAAACAAACCACATCACCATCAGAATCCTCCTCGCCAACTTCCTCCTCAGCGCCAGCTACACCAGTATCCTCATCCTGTTGTACTTCAACAGTGACATCTTCAATTTGCATATCAGCAAGTGGACTGTGGGTGCTCCTTTCAGCACTTGCAGGGGGCGTGCAAATGGTGGAAAGAGCCACCTCTTCCCGTCCAGTGCTGGGAAGGTCAGGCATCGCAACCACCACCACACTTGGACTCTCCTTGGGGATTTGTGATATCTTCTTAGAAAGCACAGTTCTTCGCTGTGCTTTTGCCAGCTTAACTCTTTTGATTTTTTTAGTGGGAGGAGGGCTTCCATCGTCATGTGAAGCTGAACCACTAGTCATGAACATACTAGGGATCGACCTTAGCCGTTCCTTGCCACTCCGTGTCGTAAATGGCATATTGGCAAGTTTACGTTTCTCTTCAGCTGATTTAAATGTCTTTTTCAAGGTCATTTTCCTGAACTTTGCCATTTGGGATTGTATGTGCCCTCTACTATGACATTGGGCATCGGCCTTGGCAGACGACGTTGATGGCATGTTATCGTCTATGTCATGACTAGTGGCAGCAGCTTCAGCACTAGGAGGAAGTGGTTCTTGATCTTTCTCTATTTTATTTTTATCGGAGAAAGTTTGGTCCTCCATTTATGTTATATCGATTTGATATATACGTGCGGCTAAACACAGAAAATAATTTTTTTTTTGGTTTGGACTGGAGTGTACTTTCGAGGGTTACAGCACCCTTTAACGGTCAAGCCAGCCGGCCCTTTACTTATGACACAGGCGCACGCTTGGCACTACTTTGTTGATGCACGTGCGGCTACTGCGCACACAATTCACAAACACAGAAAATAATTTTTTTTTGGTTTGGACTGGAGTGTACTTTCGGGGGTTACAGCACCCTTAACGGTCAAGCCAGCCGGCCCTTTACTTATGACACAGGCGCACGCTTGGCACTACTTTGTTGATGCACGTGCGGCTACTGCGCACACAATTCACAAACACAGAAAATAATTTTTTTTTTGGTTTGGACTGGAGTGTACTTTGGGGGTTACAGCACCCTTTAACGGTCAAGCCAGCCGGCCCTTTACTTATGACACAGGCGCACGCTTGGCACTACTTTGTTGATGCACGTGCGGCTACTGCGCACACAATTCACAAACACAGAAAATAATTTTTTTTTTGGTTTGGACTGGAGTGTACTTTCGGGGGTTACAGCACCCTTTAACGGTCAAGCCAGCCGGCCCTTTACTTATGACACAGGCGCACGCTTGGCACTACTTTGTTGATGCACGTGCGGCTACTGCGCACACAATTCACAAACACAGAAAATAATTTTTTTTTTGGTTTGGACTGGAGTGTACTTTCGGGGGTTACAGCACCCTTAATGGTCAAGCCAGCCGGCCCTTTACTTATGACACAGGTGCACGCTTGGCACTACTTTGTTGATGCACGTGCGGCTACTGCGCACACAATTCACAAACACAGAAAATAATTTTTTTTTGGTTTGGACTGGAGTGTACTTTCGGGGGTTACAGCACCCTTTAACGGTCAAGCCAGCCGGCCCTTTACTTATGACACAGGCGCACGCTTGGCACTACTTTGTTGATGCACGTGCGGCTACTGCGCACACAATTCACAAACACAGAAAATAATTTTTTTTTTGGTTTGGACTGGAGTGTACTTTGGGGGTTACAGCACCCTTTAACGGTCAAGCCAGCCGGCCCTTTACTTATGACACAGGCGCACGCTTGGCACTACTTTGTTGATGCACGTGCGGCTACTGCGCACACAATTCACAAACACAGAAAATAATTATTTTTTTGGTTTGGACTGGAGTGTACTTTCGGGGGTTACAGCACCCTTAACGGTCAAGCCAGCCGGCCCTTTACTTATGACACAGGTGCACGCTTGGCACTACTTTGTTGATGCACGTGCGGCTACTGCGCACACAATTCACAAACACAGAAAATCATTTTTTTTTGGTTTGGACTGGAGTGTACTTTGGGGGTTACAGCACCCTTTAACGGTCAAGCCAGCCGGCCCTTTACTTATGACACAGGCGCACGCTTGGCACTACTTTGTTGATGCACGTGCGGCTACTGCGCACACAATTCACAAACACAGAAAATAATTTTTTTTTTGGTTTGGACTGGAGTGTACTTTGGGGGTTACAGCACCCTTTAACGGTCAAGCCAGCCGGCCCTTTACTTATGACACAGGCGCACGCTTGGCACTACTTTGTTGATGCACGTGCGGCTACTGCGCACACAATTCACAAACACAGAAAATAATTTTTTTTTTGGTTTGGACTGGAGTGTACTTTCGGGGGTTACAGCACCCTTAATGGTCAAGCCAGCCGGCCCTTTACTTATGACACAGGTGCACGCTTGGCACTACTTTGTTGATGCACGTGCGGCTACTGCGCACACAATTCACAAACACAGAAAATAATTTTTTTTTGGTTTGGACTGGAGTGTACTTTCGGGGGTTACAGCACCCTTTAACGGTCAAGCCAGCCGGCCCTTTACTTATGACACAGGCGCACGCTTGGCACTACTTTGTTGATGCACGTGCGGCTACTGCGCACACAATTCACAAACACAGAAAATAATTTTTTTTTTGGTTTGGACTGGAGTGTACTTTGGGGGTTACAGCACCCTTTAACGGTCAAGCCAGCCGGCCCTTTACTTATGACACAGGCGCACGCTTGGCACTACTTTGTTGATGCACGTGCGGCTACTGCGCACACAATTCACAAACACAGAAAATAATTATTTTTTTGGTTTGGACTGGAGTGTACTTTCGGGGGTTACAGCACCCTTAACGGTCAAGCCAGCCGGCCCTTTACTTATGACACAGGTGCACGCTTGGCACTACTTTGTTGATGCACGTGCGGCTACTGCGCACACAATTCACAAACACAGAAAATCATTTTTTTTTGGTTTGGACTGGAGTGTACTTTGGGGGTTACAGCACCCTTTAACGGTCAAGCCAGCCGGCCCTTTACTTATGACACAGGCGCACGCTTGGCACTACTTTGTTGATGCACGTGCGGCTACTACGCACACAATTCACAAACACAGAAAATTATTTTTTTTTTGGTTTGGACTGGAGTGTACTTTGGGGGTTACAGCACCCTTTAACGGTCAAGCCAGCCGGCCCTTTACTTATGACACAGGCGCACGCTTGGCACTACTTTGTTGATGCACGTGCGGCTACTGCGCACACAATTCACAAACACAGAAAATAATTTTTTTTTGGTTTGGACTGGAGTGTACTTTCGGGGGTTACAGCACCCTTTAACGGTCAAGCCAGCCGGCCCTTTACTTATGACACAGGCGCACGCTTGGCACTACTTTGTTGATGCACGTGCGGCTACTGCGCACACAATTCACAAACACAGAAAATATATTATTTTTTTAGCACTTGGGGGGAGCACCCCTGATGGACAGAGCACCCCCTGGACAACACTACAGCACTCCTTTAGGACTGGGACACTGCACAGGACTTTGGAGTGGACACAGCCCCTATGGAGAACTGACTGCACAACACAGTCCAGCCAGCCCCTATGGACTTTGAAGTAGTGGACACAGCCCCTATTAACAACAGCAGCACAGCACAACACAGCCAGCCCCTATGGACTTTGAAGTAGTGGACAACAGCAGCACTACACTACACTACACTACACTACACAGCCCTAACTCCCACCCTCCCTCTTCACTGTCCACAGCCGAGTGAGAAAATGGCGCCGACGTGGGTACCTTATATAGGATCCAAAACCCGCGAGACTCGGAAGGCGGGAAGATGACGTTTTGCCTCGATTTCAGGATCCGAGTCAGGCGGGAAAAGTCGAGCCTGACTCGGATCGGACTCGGATCGGGGGGGCTCGGGGGGGTTCGGATTTCAGAAATCCGAACCCGCTCACCCCTATTTCAAATCAGTATTAACCAGAATCTATTATTAGAATTCAGAATTTACTGTATATTATTTAGAATTTGCAAAGCCACAAAATCCACTTACTTATTACAACCTCTATTCTTACATTTTTAGTGATATTTCCCTCTATGAAATCTATGAAACCATGTGGTGAGACACATTTCAGCCAGTTCTCTCAAACTGCAACTGGTCTGCTCTGAGTGACAACCAGGAAAACTTGATAGTTCAGCCTTGTGATAAGGAATCCTCCCATTCTGC
Source organism: Taudactylus pleione (assembly GCA_031769625.1). Lineage (NCBI taxonomy): Eukaryota > Metazoa > Chordata > Amphibia > Anura > Myobatrachidae > Taudactylus > Taudactylus pleione. Next base: position 9,807,205 of record JAUIMM010000249.1, read on the forward strand.
TGTGTAAATGCTATACCCAGGTTTACAGTCAGTTGTGGTAAATAAGGACTGAGATGATGTGAGAACTGTCAGGAAACAAGTCAATTGAAAATATAAGGCGTCCTAACTAAGCATGTGCATGGTGTGTGTATAATGTGAGGGGTTTCCTTCTTGCTGTAGAGGTCAGATGAAGGACATGGTACTTCTCTGTCAGGCTGTGTCTGTTGCACATAATCCAAATGTTTGCCTGACAGACACAGGGGATCAGCTGGCGGAACTGCTCAAGGTCACTGGCTGTGTCATTGACAACAAGCCTATGATCACACACATATGAGGCACAGGAGGAGTTAAGGGACCTATCACGAAGAAAGTGACAATTTCCCACAAACTCTGGTTGAAGGTGACACACAAGGTCGTTCTGTACAACATCCAGATATAGCCCCTAGTTGTTCCAGACATCACTGGCAAACACCATTCAGCACCAGAAGACTATTACTACTGCACAATGGGAAGCTGCATGATAGTTAACTCGGTACGTATTATAAATAGGCATGATGTGCATACAAATCACCCAATATATAATGTATCACACAGACAGTAACACATACAGTATCACTGTTTGCACGGGACATAATATTAACCTTTAGTACGTTTATTTGCATGCGTAGTTTCAGCTAAACTGTCAACACAGATTTTTACCATGTATGTATGTGCTGACATTAAGGTCACACTGCACAGGTGACAGTGGTAGCTGAGCAATATGAATTAGGCCTATTTACATATGTAATGATCCTATGTACGGCTATGTTTGTATGGCAGCCATTGAGACAAGAACAGCGCTAGAAGCTCCCTCAGACAGAGCATACATGGCATGCCATAAGCATAATAGAAGTGTGAGGAGGATGGCTGCTCGTGCCCGCTCGCTGCTGTGTGATTGTGCCGTGGCTCAGTCAGTGTGTGGCTGTGCTGCTGCTGCTGCTGCTGCTGAGCATGCGGCTGACCTAGCCACGCCCACTCCCCGCCGGTCTGAGGGGGGAGGAGCCAGTGTAGGAAGTGTGTCTGTGTGTGAGTGTGTGACACGGGGTGAGTGTATGTGTGAATGAGCTGTGTCCTCTGCCGTGTCCTACACTCACAGCCTCACCACAGGAGGAGAGCTGCTCACACTCACTCTAAAGGACAAGTTAGTACTGTCAAAGCCATGGAACCTGCACATGCAATAATCCTGCCTGTGATTACATGATCCTAGTTACACACGGGTGCCGTGCCCGCACACACTTGCGGCAGTATCAATAGGGTGACAGTGAGGGTGACTCGGGGACCACTGGGCACAAGCAGCGGAATGACAACAGGACTCTGAGGTGAGTTTCCAGGGGGAGAGTGGGGGATGTGCTGGGAAATCTGCATGCAGACAGTCATTATTATTATGTATACTATAGGTGTGGGGCTCTAGTTTGAAAATAATGTGTTGTGCAGTATTTTCTATGTGATACTTTTCACAACTTGCATTGTGTGAAAATTGTATGTGTTGTCTTATGTGAAAGTCATGCTGTCTGTATATGCAGATATGGCACCCTCTGCTTTTATAAACATACCTCTATTATTTACAAAGTGATTTTATGTGATGTCAATGTCCTGGTGGATTCATTATATATATTATTATTGAGCAACTTACAATTTGTATTTTGTGCAGTCTAGTGTTGCATTAGTTTTCATCCGTCTGGTGTCAATGTGTCTCTAAAGTGTAAACAAAAATTAAGCAAACCAAAAAAAAAAAATCAAAGACCCCCTTCCCCCAGAAAATGTATATTTATGACTGCTTAAGTTTCCAACCCATTGCAGATAGTGACTACTGTAAACTTTGAAAATCTGGTATATCAAAAAACGATCTATGTGTATGTTTCTGAATATATAAACAATGACGTGTTTATTGTATTACTACTTGTCTACAGAGCTTACGCTTTACTTTTGGAAGAAATGCAGTGACTTTGAGACAAGGTCATATGATTTTGGAGGCATAGTTCAGTGTATTGCTCATTACATAGACTGCTGCTTGATTGTGTAAGGTCATAAAGTTAACCACTTGCACCCATAATTTTGTCTTCTAGAAACAAATCTTTTATCTTTTTTTTTTTTTTTTTTTTGCAAGATGTAAACAGACAGTGACCCCCAATTATGCCCTGTAATTAAGAATATCTGTTAGATCTAAATATGGTATTTGTATGTTATATATTACATGCTTCAGCATAGCTGTATGGAGTTATTTCCAAAAAAAAAATCTAGAGGCATATTTATTAAATAGCTAAATGCTCCTGAAAATGAAAGTCTTTATGGCTGCATATTGCAGCCATAAGGAATATTGTTTCAGTGTATGTCTCTTGCTTCACTCTCCAGGATCAGTGTCCATCCCGGTGATGTGTAATGCTGGGCATACACTGGACAGATATCTGACAGATAATTGTATAATCTGGCTGGCTGGAATAAAAACCTGGTAATGTATGGGAGCCAATGACAGTCGATAATATGGTCTTAAACACTGGAAAATGGCCAAAAAATGATTGTTCAAATTGGTTGAATTCGTGTGTTGTAACCAATTTGTCTGAACGATCATTTTTGCCTGTTTTCCAGTGTTTATAAGCAAATGGTCAATTGTCTTTTGCTCTCATACATTACCAGGTTTTCATTCCAACCAGCCAGATTGGACAGATATCTGACAGATAATTGTATAGTGTATACCCAGCATAAGACGTAAAATGATAACTTACACCCCTTAACGCCTTCCCCGTAGAATACTATGGTGATGGATGGCAATCGGAATTCTGGAGATATTGGTAAATTCTAGTGACACTTAATTCTGTCCTTAAACATGTAGAAATAGCCATGTCCGCCTTTTTTAGTTCAGAATTGGCTTAATAAATATGCCACCTAGTAAAACAGGTCAGGTTAAAACACTAAGGGACACTCACACTTTTCATTACACAATATTGTAAGTGTGGGACTGAGAGTATGGAAACTGTTTTATATTATTGCTTCCTTCCTATCTGTATATTCATGTCTCTGTCTTTCTTTCTACAGATGATACGTAGATTATAACCACTGTAAACACAGCATTGATCCCACTACCTGTCAGCACAGGGTGTCTGACTCAGCCCACAGTGACCGGACTAGTGTTGTTGCCTTCATGTGTATCTCTTTGTGAGTGTCTACCATGCCATGTACATTGTGTGTGTATGTAATGTTGGTATATGATGCAGTGTGTGGGCTAAACTCCCATGAGGATAATGGGGGTTTTATACATGAAACAACCTGCAGTCCAGGAACTATGCTCAGTGAGCTGTGTAATTAGAGCGACTGTGGGGGGGTGGGACAGGTCAAAGGTTAAGTTGACCAGTTGACCACTTTCTATACTCCCATCCTGTCCTGCACCTTTATGATTTTATGACCTCCCGGCCTTCCCACAGGAATAAACTGAACGGTGCTACTGCTCCCATACTAATTTTGATGCACTGCCACCAACACCAATGCATTCTTACAAAATAGTTTCATTTTGCCCATGCTTTTACCATTGGTTTATAAGGCATTTATAAGCATACCAATGGTTTATAAGGTGTCCACAACACTATACAGTATCAGGGTGCTCCTCTGTTGTGGCTCTCTGCATGATACAGTACATTGTGATTTGTCTGCAGATCTTCTCCTTGTTGTTCCTTTCATGAGCTTATTACCCCTTGTTTTCTGAAAACAAAAGCAGCCATTGCTGTTCTTGCACTTTTCTTCTGTACACCATCAACAATAGTTGTGTTACTACAACTGTGCTACTGTTTCTCTCCTGTCCTTTACACCCTGAGGTTATTGCTAAACCAGTCTAACTAAACTGTATGTGTATGAGGCTTAAACAGAGCAAAGGTCACTATCCCTCCTCCCTTGTTTTTTCTTTCTGTGGGTTACCTAGGACCTGACATGACTGTGTGATTATCTGCAAGTGGTGTTTTGTCTCTAAGCTGAGGTATAGTATCGTGTTGGTGACTTGCGCCTATGTACTAATAACTGCTCTGTTTGAAGATGTACACAAGAATATCTACTACGGTACAATATGGTGTAATCAGCATGAAGCTTTTTTCAAGTTGTAACCCCAGTATGTTATGTGGGTTCAGATATACTTGGTTCTTTCTCTTGGTGACTGCAGAAACCCCTGTACAGCCCTGTTGGCAAATATAGGAGGCTTTCTAATTTGGGAGCATTGTGTTATGACATCACTACCCAGCACTCTGCAAGTACTCATCATTGGAAAGTCTCAAGTAGCTGCTAAACAGGCCAGACTAGTGCATCTGCATGTCTGGGTGCCCTAGGGCAGAGCCTGCACTAATGCCCAGGGGTCTCAGTCAATGCCACTGGTGCGGTGCAGTCTAGAAGTGGCATGGGAGAGGGGTTTGCAGAAAGTTCGACCATGTGATTTGTTACTACAGCATATTAAAGGTCATGTATGAATCACAAATTGTTTGCTCCACATTGAAAAAGCAGAACGGCTTAATTTGCGCAAATGCACATAGATTTTCACAACGAAGCTTGGGTTTACGGATCAACATGGCGTTCGCGGAGGAGCAGAGGTTTGCACTGTCAGAAGAGAGTAGTTGAGTTGTTGCAGTAAATAATGCAACATCATGCAGTGTTGTAGGTAAACACTGTTTATTTTATTGAAAGGGATGGTACAGTGTGGTAGGAGTTTGCCCTTTGATGTGACAGGTATACTTTTGTACACTGCAGCTCTGGATATCTTCCTGTATCCATCACACGTAGGTGCATAAGGTCAGGTCTAGGCATGCACCTTAATATGCGCTGGGCAGACCATCCAGACAAACGAGTGCAACACCGAGGTTTTTCCGATGTGCATAGTTGTCTGTAGAGCGGTGCGTAATATGTACGCTCTACAAAGGTTAATAAGTAGAGATGCGCCCACACCATATACAATATATGTATTGTTTAGTTTAATTGATCAGGGTCATGCAGATATATAGATATAATAATAATTTTTTTTTTTGTCTTGCAGAATACATCTGTATCATGTCTTCTCGTGACAGACGCCCTGATCTCTGTATCAAGGCAGAACCAGGGACCCCAGAGAGCATTGGGCGCCGGAGTCCTAGTGGCTCTAGTGATAGCAGTGGGCATGGGCCTGACCAGCAGGGGCCACGTTGCTGCAGAGGTGGGGATGATGAACAAGAGGATACCCCTGGAAGGGGTAAATACGTCCTAAACTCCATCCCGAAAAGGCTATGCCTTGTGTGTGGCGATGTGGCTTCAGGATATCACTATGGAGTGGCCTCCTGTGAGGCTTGTAAAGCTTTCTTCAAGCGTACCATACAAGGTGAGGCTCAAGGGGACCAGTTACATAAATCAAAATTCATCCTGATAAATTAAAATGCCATCTTTTGTAACTTGCTACCTGCACTAAAATATATATTTCCACCTGCAGTTGGGGGGCACAGGCATAGTGTTTATTCCAGATCTGGAGGTAGGATACTGACCGAAAGATGTCTCCGCTCTGTCATAATCTTCTGCTCCCTAGCACCTCCTCATCCTCAGCCTTTCCCTGGAGCATGGCAGGGGCTTAACAGGTCCCCTTTACACACACTCTCAGTGTGGGTTCAGTCAACCTCACCTCTAGCCCCAGCCTCAGGCAATGTTCGCTGTCTGAATTCCTTCTGGTCCCTGGAGGCATTGAACCCATGAAAAATTGACATAGGCGGCCAATGCAGGTTTTCTTAAGACAACAGGTCGGGAAATCAGCAGTTTGGACGCTCCCTTAGCGACAACGTCCTGTCACTTCAGTGACAGAAGCAACTGTTGTCTTTCAGTTCAGCAGCAACAGACTGTCACTCCGGCAGCATCCCTCTCCCCAAATAGTTATAGTAATACCTTTCCTTCAGTGAAATGCGCCTTTTTTCTTTATTATACACTATTTTGTCACTGGTTACTTAGACTAGAGGGTGACAAGTTGGTGCTTACACTGCAGAATAGACAGCTCTTCTCCCCATAGTTCCGCGGTCAAGTGTCCACAGGACACGCACTCTTGTTGGACTGTTTTGGACAAGTGTAGGGATGGAAAGTCTGAGGGGTATATTTACTAAAGTAAGAGTTTTTAGAAATAGTTGCCCATAGCAACTAAGATTCTGCTTAACATTTAACTAGCACCTTCTAGAAGATAATAGCTAGAATCTGATTGGTTGCTATGAGCAACATCTCCACGTCACTCCACTCCCTTAGTAAATATACTCCTGAGTGTCATTGTAGCAAACCATTTTCCAGTGTCTGAATCTGCCAACTGATTAGTGGGTAACTTTTCATTCTGAACCTCCAAGATCCTAAAGGCTCCCATACATGGGGTGATAAAGCAGGCGATCCGACTGATTGGTGCGATTTGCCTGCTATATCGCACTGTGTATGGCCCTGATGTCGGGCCGTGCGCGCTGCCTTGGGGTCGTACATCGCACCCCCTGATCTTTCTACAGGACCATAAGATCAGGGGATGAGATGTGCGATCCCATGGATTGCTATGCAGGTGAGAGAGGGGGGAGCCAGCATATTGGGCGGTCGGCCACCCGATCGCACCGTGTGCGCGGACCACCCGATATGTCGGACAACGGATCCCCTGTCGCCTCGCACGGTGCCATTGCACCGTGTATGGGGGCCTTAAGGAAAGGAAACATCTAGTGAGAAAATTAACATGTTGATTGGCCTTCCTTTCTCCCTGGCCATCTCTTTAATGAGTTTGGTGGCTCCAGAAAAAGCTCTTGCCTTTTTTTTCTGGTACATATATCCCTTCTCAAAGCTTGACCTGACAGTATATTTGCCAGGTGTTAGCTTTCACCTCAAAATTTAAACTAGAACTAAAATGAAATATCAAACACACCGGCTTTGACCAGTACAAAACCTTTTCCCAAACGTGTCCTCTTTTCAAGGTCATTCGGACTGGATGCTGGAAGACAATGTCATAAGCCTGTTTTCCACCTTGGGGTCTGTTTTTCTGGCAAAGTGATGCAGCCTTGGATTCTGCTAGATTAGTGTCAAGTTCCACAACCAACATGGTTGCATACTTGGTCCTCTGGGCAGAATAACCAAGAAGTCCCTGTTTGCAAGAAGCTTGAGCTGAAAAGGGCATGCAAGATACCAGGGATGGGAAGATTTGCTACTTTCCCAGAACAGACTTGGGCACGTTAATTAGTGATGTAATAGTTCATTCTGTCCCTCTGGTAACAAACTGTTCTGGGACCAGCTACTTTAACCCCTTACTTGGAGGTGATGCACAATAAGAAGTCCTACTGGGCTTTCAAATAGATGGACACCACATGCGTAACAAGTCATTCAGACTGCCAGTGGCCCCACATGGGTTCAGAGGCATTGTAAAGTTTTTTTTTTTTTTTTTTACTCTTGGCCCTTGTCCAATCTCTTGCTGCTCAAAATTGTCACCTGGAGATGCCAACTATTTTCTTTATAATCTCTTCCCCAAACAGTTTTTTTTTTCCTATCTCAAGTTCACAGGGTCCCAAAGGGCAAGATAGCATTCCTTTCTACAGTTAAGGGATTGCTGAATGCAGTGATCATCTGTCCTGTTGCAGGGTATCATAGGGGTCTGGAATTTTATTTCATTCTGTTCCTGGATCACAAGAGGAATATTACTTTCTGTCTGTGGTGAACCTAAAACCCCTCTTTCCATAGGAGAAATTCAAGAATCTCTTGTTGATCCAGACCATGAGAGTATGGAAATTTGTGGCATCTCTGGTTAAATCCATTGGGACCATCTTTGCTTCCTTTGTTTTGCATTCCACTTTGCACATTTCCAGTTTCCATTGCTCCTCTTGGATTCTTTGTCAGCTTCACCAAAGTCCTAACCGTGCTTTTGTGTTTTAATGGGAGTAGTTTTTGAACTGTATGTAGATGATAATCTAGTGAAGACACCATCCAGGGAGCTGGTGATCCAGCATTTTGAGGCGACCATTCAGACACTGGAAAGCCAGGTCCAGTTCATCTTTGGTCATGTCAGTCACCATGTTAAATGTTCTCTTTTTAGATGCTGTGCAAGAGATGTTTTTCATTCCTTGGGATGAAATTCTCTCAGAGGCTAATTTGTCCCCTCTGAACAAATGGTCTCCACTTTGGAAGCATTCCCATATGCACTGTTTCACTTGAGCCCCTACAGAGTGTGCTACTGCACTTGTGGATTAGATCTCAAGCAATTTTGTCAGCAAACTGTCTCCCATAGTTGTGCCCTCCTCAAAGTGGTAAATGTATCCTTTTTATCTGGTGATAGAGACACTCTTCTCCATCCGTATGGCAGGTGTGGACTACAGATTCTCCAGCTTTCAGGGATGCAGGTGTTAACCTTCGCCAGTTTCCAAGACTTTTGGTCTCCTCAGCAGTCCTCCCTGCCACTCAAAATCTTGGAACTCAGAGCCAATTATCGATTTAAGGAGCAAGCGAACAGGTTACATACAGATACCACTGTGGTGACTAACCTAAGTTATCAGGAAACTCGCTAAATCAAGGTCATGATAGAAACAGCTTAGCAAAAGCCATGATTGTGGGAACATATTCTCCCCACCTATGTCAATAGATGCCTCCTACACTGGTCATTAAATGATGAGTTTAGTTACAGTTTACACCATTACTAATTTCTTTACAGGTAGAAATCTCCACTAGTTTCATTTACTGGTGATGGTATTACAGCAGTCGTGCTTATAAATGTAACATTTACCTCTGAATAAAATATACTTATTTAGTTATATACTCACATTCAACTTTAACATAAATCTGCTGCCTACACACAGTGCTTGCAGCCATTCTATGGCCTGACCCAATAATGCATCTTATCTATTCTCCTGGAACCAGTGACGTCACTATATGTCTCATCACTCAATGTGGTGCCTGGCTAATAGTGACTATATAAAATGCATTGTCATGTGTCCACTGAGTAACGTGAAATGAGGATGGCTATACACTGTATAAATACAAGGTTATAGCACAAGACACAGCGTAATAAAATATTGAGAGTTATGCAAAAATCTGTGATCTGTTATTCAAAGCACTATCTCACATTTTTCACACTCTACTAAACCTATTGTGTGTAAAGCTCACTGTCACTGCATGTTATGTCACAGGTAATTGTCTCAGGAGTTACAGGAAGTAGCAGTCCAGCTCATTTGTGTATATACTGATGTTTCTTCACACTTTCTTAGGTAATATTGAGTACAGTTGTCCTGCCACTAATGAGTGTGAAATTACAAAGAGAAGACGGAAGGCATGCCAAGCTTGTCGCTTCACTAAATGCCTTCGGGTGGGCATGCTAAAGGAAGGTGAGTCTGAATTGTATTCTTTTTCATGTACACCTCATGTCTGTTATTGGTTGTCTATTATCTATATTTTTGGTACATCGTATGTTCCTGGTTGTGCGCCCAGTACTCACTTGGCCTTAGAATAATGGCACATATAAACATGGAAGTGCAAAGTAGTTATGAACTTTCAGCACCAGATTTCACAGCTGACTGTACAGAAGAAACTATGTGAAACTTCCCAATCATGATATTCCCCTATTGCTTCAGTAGTCCGTACTGTGGGCCTGAATTAGCTCAGTCCCAATTAGCTCGCAACTTACAGATGGTTTCGTGACCTCATATGCGCCAGGGCCGAATTGTGCATGTGCAGCGGTGTTACTGTGACCCTGGTTGCAGTGTGCTGTATGCCACAGCTTGATTGACCAGCTGCAGGCATTTGGGGGAGAAGAGGGCCGTTGCTCAAAACGGAGGGTTTGCCTCCGTTTTGCGCGTGTGTTGAAGCAGTTTCGCTGGCCTCGGCAGCTTAAGTGCTGTGGACATTCTGAGTAACCTTAAGGTTACTCAGATATGCGATGCTGCGTCTTTGGATGCATGCAGTGGATCTGAGAAAGCCATAGATGAGAGTCTCATTGCATCATTTACATACCTTTTCAGGTCTCCGATCCACTGCTACCGAAGAATCATGCCCTGTACTTGTAATGGGGAATTTACAGTATAAAAAAAAAATGGTCAGTTTATTCTGCTCTGTGGTGGGGTTTGAATTCTAGGCGGAATAGAAATGGAGTATATGGAAAAGATTCCTGGACTGCACACCCTGAATATATATAATGCTACCTGATGAGACTAATTGCAGACACAGAAACAGAAAATCTCAGGTGCACAACTCCAAATTACTAATAATATATAAATGCAATAAAATTTTGCAATCAATAGAGGTTTTTAGCATAATCATGGCCAAGGTTATGGGCCTACCCACCATATCCAGGTAACCTCTTTAGGGTAGGTCCCTAACATACTAGGGTTTAAATCCAGAGCGCAGGATCCCCCCCAAACTGGCCCAGCCAAGCTGCCCCAGGGCACCACCATAGTAAGAAAAGTGCAGTGTAAAGAGATAGTTAAGAGCAGCCACAGCTGCATATAAAGAATGAAAATAAAAAAGTGAAGTACATGTTTATTAAACAAACAGTGAAGAGTTAAAATGTGTTATAAAAGAATAATGTGTTATAATGCGGTGCCCTGAAACAGATCAACCAAAGCAATCCAGGGGAACCCACGCCCCAAAAATGAACCAAAGTTGCACTACAGTATGTAACTTGTAGGACTTACCTAGAATTGTGCCTAATACCAGTGTGCATATACATTACCAGACTCCATGCTTTTAAACCAATAAGGAAGGGTGCTAATCCAGACTGAGGGCGTCTCCTTTCCCTCAGGTGTGCAATAAAGCACATTAAATGGAGTATATGGGAAAGGTTCCTGGACTGCACACCCTGAATAAATATATAATGAGAAGTGCTACCTGATGAGACTAATTGCAGGCACAGAAACAGAAAAATCTCAGGTGCACAACTCTGTGCCTGCAATTAGTCTCATCAGGTAGCACCTCCCATTATATATGTTCAGGGTGTGCAGTCCAGGAATCTTTCCCATATACTCCATTTAATGTGCTTTATTGCACATGTGAGGGAAAGGAGACGCCCTCGGTCTGGATTAGCACCCTTCCTTATTGGTTTAGTGCAACTTTGGTTCATTTTTGGGGTGTGGGTCCCCCTGGATTGCTTTGGTTGATCTGTTTCAGGGCACCACATTATAACACATTTTTTTTTTATAACACATTTTAACCATTCACTGTTTGTTTAATATACATGTACTTCACTTTTTTATTTTCATTCTTTATATGGAGCTGTGGCTGCTCTTAACTATCTCTTTACACTGCACTTTTCTTACTATGGCGGTGCCCTGGGGCAGCTTGGCTGGGCCAGTTTGGGGGGTCCTGCGCTCTGGATTTGAATCCTAGTCTGTTAGGGACCTACCCTAAAGAGGTTACCTGGATATGGTGGGTAGGCCTATAACATTGGCCATGATTATGCTAAAAACCTCTATTGATTGCAAAATTTTATTGCATTAATATATTATCAATAATTTGGAGTTGTGCACCTGAGATTTGTCTGTTTCTGTGCCCGGAATAGAAATGACAGGAATTCCGCACAAAACAATTCAGGTCGAACTGTGGAGAAGGTGAATATTGTATTGGACAGTTTAGAAAATGTAATTCCTTTCTAAGATGGCCATCCACTATACAATTATCTGGCTGGTTGGAATGAAAACCTGGTAATGTATGGGAGCAAATGACAGTCGATCATATGGTTTTAAACACTGAAAAAAGGACAAAAAAAAATTGGTTACATTTGTGTGTTTTAACCAATTTGTCTGAACAGTCATGTTTGGCTATTTTCCAGTGTTTGTGAGCAAATGGACGATTGTCATTTGCTCCCATACATTACCAGGTTTTCATTCCAACCAGCCAGATTGGACAGATATCTGACAGAATATTGTATAGTGGATGCCCAGCTTAAGTAATATCCATATGTGTGTAACTAAATTGGATGTATTTGTATGTTCGGTGATCCGGCCAAACAATTGAATTGGTTGTTGCAGTTATCCTGGTTGGCCAGTGACTGTACATAATATTCACAATCGTTAGCAGATTTTAATTTTTATCTTTTTCCTTATCAGCATCAAATTGGATATTTATTGCTATAGGCATATATGAAAATGTCATGCTTAGGTATTGTGTAATCTACAGTATTTTAACATACTAATTAAAGATTCTTATAGGTGTTCCCTTTTATTGTGGTTTTTTTTTGTAGTTCACATAAAAAGTTGATTAACTTAAAATGCAAATCTGTTTTATATGGAAAATAAATGTATATGTAAGAGTTCCTATTCCTTGACAGGAGACACAATGTTTTCCATATATTTTATCTATCACTCTCCTAGCTATTGTCCTCTCTTATCAGCAGTTTTAGGCTCATATTGGCCAAACATGGACTGGACCTGTGGCATGGACAAGATGCCCCGAGTATGGTGACCCAAATGTGGGTGGTTAAATTGGACAAATCTGTCTGTTTGGTACTAAGCGCTCGAATCCAAATCACATAGAGTGCCATTAATGTAAGCACATGGTGGTCACCTGTTGCTGAGAATTACTCTAAAATGGTCTCAATTTTCTCAGTGTTTCTAAGGACTACGCTGACATATGGCTAATTTATCCCCCCCTCCTCCAAGTCTGGTCAGTGTCAACAATGATCTCTGCATGGTTCGGATGAAACGGAGCCGCCGGCAAACCCATCATATTATAGCCTGCACCAGGGTTGATCATCTACTTGAATGACCTTTATCTGCCCTTGATGAAACATATCACTTTATTTTGTAGATGATATACCTCTGACATTATACCTGAGCACTTATACACAAACCCTGCCACACATGAAGATTGGACTATACACAAGGCAGCAGCCGTTGGTTATATATCTTTCTGCCCTTCCTTTATCCTTCAGTTCTGTGTCCTTTTCTCACCTGCAGGTGTGCGTTTAGACCGTGTAAGAGGGGGTCGGCAGAAGTACAAAAGAAGACCGGATGGAGATAATCTACAGTATACACCAGGGGGACAGTCCCAGCAAAGTACAGCAACAGTTGTCAAAAAACATGGTAAGATCTGTAATTCCGCATTCACTATTCATGGATGGAAAATCCCTTGTTTTTTTTTTATAAATCTTATAATTTTTATTGAGTTTTGAGACACATTCAAACAAAATAACAAAAATTGCAATATAATATATAGTATCAGCAGACATAAAATATAAATCACATAATGACAATCAAATCAAGTGATACATATGGATAAAACATAAATCATGATTAATAACAAAAATATAGACCATAGCTATCTCAAACCATAAGGCTAATGCATAGGTGCCATCTGGGCCCACGTGATCTAAAACTATATGAGATAGGCTATATAAACAGACATACTATCTAGACAGCATATAGTCTTCAAAAATATCACATATCAGAATAAAATAAGTACAGTATAATTTTTAAAAAGAAAAGAGAAAAACAATTCCATGCCTGCCAACATATAAGTTTAAACATAATATAAATAATACATAAACCCTCCACCCTCTATTTCCTAACCCCAATCTAGGTATACTTGGATCCCCTAATCCCCTATTCCACTACTAACTAATCTGACCTATCTGAATACCTAAATTCCCCCACCCCCCTCAATACCAAAGAAAAATATAACAGGGGCAATACACTAGATGGCCTTAAGCTAGTGGAAACTAACACCAGCTCGCAGCAGGCCTTCAAAATGAATTAAATTTAAAAAACTCTTTCCCCCTCAGCAAAGAAACAAAAGCAAAATATAAAAAGCACCTATGTATCAGAAATAAAATCCCTACCACCTCTCAGCCCAAATAGAAAAAAAATAATAATAATAATTGCACAGGATAATTGACAGGGGCAATAGACTAAGTCAGGCATAACCCGGCTCTCAGGCATAAAAAGGAATAAAATTCCTCCCACAGTAAAAATAAGGTACATTTGTGACATAAGAAATATAGACTTATGAAAAATCAGGATATATACTTCTATACCAGTGCGGAAAAATAAAAACATACAGAAAAGGCATCAAAAGTGCTACAAACACATTGGACTGCGGAGTATTAATCAGACCAAGCCGCAGGTTCTTACAAAATAATAATAAGAAAAAAAAAAAGAGTGCATATCAAGGAATAAAGGTCCTGCCACAGTGAAACAAAATACAGTACAATACAATGGTAATGTGAGAAATAGGAACATTTGAAAAATCAGGATATATATATATATATATACTGTATATATGATAATCAGTGTGATGAAATACACTTTTGCCGCCTTTTATGTAATTTTGTAACTAACACAATGAACTCCAGAGTACTAATCAGGCCAATCCTCAGCCTCTTGCAAAACAATAAGGAGAAAAAAAGTCTCTGACCAGCCCATCCAAAAATAAACAAAAAAGTAAACCTAATATAGAAATGATAAATTCCGAATCTCGTCACACCTTGCAGAGAAAAAAAAAAGGGCTTTTTGGAGAGGCATCACAGAATCCAAGTACCCATAGACTGAGCAATCTCCACCATATAATCGCAACATTTATAGAGGATAAAACCACATATTATCCTTTGTAGAGAAAAATAGGCCCTCAGAGTCAAAGAACAGGGAGGGATGTATAATATTAACGAAGTAATCAGTAATGGCGCCGGATAATATTGGATAGATCATTCTCCGCAATTTAAAACGGTCGGATTATCAATAACAGGAGTATAACCACCCTCCAGAGTGGGAATGCATGTCTCCATATCAGCGAGCCCAGTCCAATCATGCGGTAAGTCAGAACATGGAGGAGACAGCACAACATGGAGGTTCTCCAGTCGAGCCAAGAGCCTCTTTTCGGACTCAGCAACAGCGTCATATTCATAGAAGGTAAAACCACTTCAGCCCAGAAGTTGTTACTATCACGGAGCAGCACTTCGAGATGGCAGCCAGCGCCGGTATTTGCGGGACTGCAAGAACCCGCAGATAGCTGTGACACGACAGGGACAGGAGTTAGCACCTATCCACCCACCTAGGACACGGACCAGGAGGCAGAAGAAGCCAGCGCTGGAGTTAGAAGCTGCAGCAGCCATAAAAGACGGATCCAAGATGGCACCCGGAACGAGGAGATACAGCAGGAGAAACTATCAGCGCCTGTATCACCGCAATCAGAGGAGACAAGCAGGCCAAGGGACTCTCGGAGCGCGGAGAGGTAAGTCCCCAATGCAAGGGTCCAGGCAGATTATCCAGGATAGGTGCGTCGGACATTAGGGCCTAGGAGCTACAGAGTCAGCTTCCTTGCACTAGCTCATCCAGGCCACGCCCCTTCTGGAAAATCCCTTGTTATCAGCTTGTAATCTTGCTGGGATTTACAAGCAGAGATTTCCTTGTAAAATGCATTAGAAACATGAATCAGGTCTCAGAAGCAAAGTATTACATATCCATACAAAACTGATCTGATGGTAATTACTGTATTATTAGATTCAATTTGTGCTTAAAATATGGTAGATCAATTGGGGTCTCAGTTGACTCCCGTGATAAGCTCCACCCAAAAAAACAAAACATTGGGAAGGAAAATTTTAATTCAAACTAAATTAAACCATTGGTCCTGGCCATATGACTACTTCAAACACAGAGAATCTACTTATATATTGTATCCCCATACTCTGCAGTACTTTCCAATTCATTGTTTTTTTATCTCCCTTGCTTCCCCATAGTGCTCCTAATAAGTTATCCTTTAGATAAATAATAAAGGAAAATACTATACAATACATTGACTGTTGGTCTTCTGCATCACACCTTTGTCTTGTCTCCTTCTTTAGCTCCAATGAACACTGTAGTCTCACATCTGCTGGTGGCAGAACCTGATAAGCTGTTTGCGATGCCTGACCCAGCACTTCCTGACGGCTACCTGAAGTCCATGAGCACCTTGTGTGACCTTGCTGACCGTGAGATTGTCATCATCATCAGCTGGGCCAAGAACATCCCAGGTGTGTGAGCAGTATGAGTTTCTGGCTGTTGGAGAGTTTGTTTTTTTCAGCTCTTACTCTGGCAGAGAACATTAATAAATAATAATGCAGGCCGTTGAGTGTCACAGAAGTCCATATAGTTCAGCAATGGAAGCAAGTTAGGACTACAGTCCATCCAGCCCCAATCGTTGGCTTTAGCATAGCGATCATATACACCTGAAGATATGCATAAGTGTAACCAATTAAAAAGTCAGCAGGGGTCAGGAAGATATACTCTCCTTTCCTAGCATGTGGTGTTGCTGAGGCATCTAAAAATCTGTAGCTTATCTGAGCTGGAAAGCAAGTCAATAAAGCTTTCCAAGTTGCAAAAAAAGGACTGACCCAGTGTCTTTTTGAAGGCAAAGTTCAATTTAGTACATGCGATAAACATTAAATAGTTCTCCTTTAAATAGTGAGAAGGGAGGGGGTGATCGCTTGACCCAGACCTGGAGAACACATTTGTTAAAGGCAGCTCGAAACAGCTAACTGGAGTTTCTTGCAGCACTTGGGCCCAGTACCGCCTAACGAGGGGACAGTCCCATAAACAATATTCCAGGTCATTCCTGGGGGATACACATTATTTAAGATGATTTTTCAGGCATCAGAAAATTTCCACAGCACCGTACAGGCAACAGTGAAAATAAACATACAGATCAATCCTCATACACAGAGCTTCAAGACGAGAGTACCGAGTGGTGAAACATAGAGACTTTCTTTAAATTTTGAGCCTTATCCGCACCGCAGCTACAACGAAAGACTACTCAATCTGTACCAGAGACACCGGGCTGCGACTTTAACTGCACAGGAATTAGGTGTCTATTTACTGAGCCTTGGATAGAGATAAAGTGAACAGAGATAAAGTCCCAGCCAATCAGGTCCTGTCATTTTTTAAACACAGCCTGTGACATGATAGGTGCTGATTGGCTGGTACTTTATCTCCGTTCACTTTATCTCCTTCCAATGCTTAGTAAATAGACCCCTTAGTGTACAAAGTCACAGGTAAAACTAAATTTGGAATGAAAAAAAGCCTCTGTTGTATGTTGAATTAATCAGTGCAGTCTCATTAAGCAGTTTTGTCTCATTGCATTGCGACTAAGACGCATTTTGGGGGGAAATAGACGCTCAGCATAAGACGACTTTTACATGGCTAAACCCAGGGCGAAGAGGGCAATAATTAGTGAGCGCCCAGAACGATTGAATTGCAACACTGGGCGCTCAATTATCACGGCTTAAAAAATGTAATCGCCCCCACTATATAAAGATAGGCATGAGACGGTGAGCCATGGGGAGTGGAAGGCATTCCAACACTCAATGAGACTACTCAATGAAGAGCGAGCACACAGAGTCACTAAAGGAGACCAGGACCACTGAAAACAAGGATAGTGAGGGGGATGCAGGACGGAGGACCCTGCTCTTGAGAGCTTACATGGTAAGGGTATGGGTGAAAGAAAGAGAAGAAAAGTTCAGTGGGTGAGGGAAGAGTGGACATATAGGAGGTATAGTAGACTTTGGTGAAACGGTATGTTCTGATTGAACCTTTGAAGATGGGCAGACTGGCAGAAAGTCTCACTTGGTAGGAGTGAGTTTCGGAGGAGAGCAGATAGGGAGAAATCTCAGAGGCAGGTATGAGTGAAGGTGTACAGGGAAGGGTAGAGGCGGCAGTCTGCGGAAGAGCGGATCTGGTGTGGACCAATGTGAGGTCAGAGACGTAGGAGGGTGCAGAGTTATTAAAAGCTTTGTAGGTGAGGGTTAAGAGTGTACTGGATTCGGAGGTGGATGATGAGCCAGTGAAGCAGGTTGCAGAGGGGGATGCCAACATAGCGTTTATAGAGAGGAAAATGAGATGTACAGCACAATTCATGATGGACTGTAGTGGAGAGACCAGAAAAAGGGAGGTCACAATAGCGAGACAGGAGATGATGATGATGATGATTATGTGGATGACAGGCTTGGTGGGATCAGGGCATGAATAAAGCTTGATCTTAGAGATGTTGCAGAGGTGGAAGTGGCAAAGTGAGATATATATTGAATGTGCTGGGTAAACAACAGATAGGTGGAGGGGTGGCTGGGATGCCTAGGTGGGAGGTGGCCCTGGTATTAGGAAAGACGGTACCTTCAGTTTACGACATGTTTAACTTGAGAAAATTCTGAGAAATCCAGGATATGAGAGTCAAGTGGGAAGAAGATACCCGTGCGAGGACTGAGGAATATAGTCAACTTGAGTATCGTCAGCGTATAGGTGCAATTGAAGACCAATAGAATTGTTGAGTTTACCAAGGCAGGAAGGAGGGGACCAAGGATCTTGTGAAGTGCTGGGAGGTGGTGTTGGAGGCAGAGACCGAAAAGAGGAATGGTCAGAGAGGTAGAAGGTGAACCATGAGAGGACAGAGCCATGGAGACCAATAGAGTTAAAAGTTGGAAGGAGGAGTGTGTGATTGATAGTGCCAAAGACAGCAGATACATTTAGAAAGATAATAATATATCTCTGGCAGTAAGCAGGTCATTGATGATCTCAGGATGGTTTCTGTACAGTGGGCTGTGCTGAAACCAGACTGAAGAGGGTTCAAAAGGGAGTGGCAAGAGAGGAAGAAGGTTAATTGAAGATAAACAGTCCTCTCCAGGAGATTGGAAGCAAAAGGGAGGATAGAGATGGTGTCAGGGCCGGTGCTAGGGTGTTTGGCGCCCCCTGCAAACTATAAATTTGCGCCCTTTCTCCTAGCTTTTATAAAGGGACAACGTGCGTCCTCAGTGATCACCACAAAATGACACGTAGTCTCACAAGGAAGGGGCGTGGCTACACAATAGTATCCCCAATTCAAATGATTCCACACATAACACAATCTTATTCACATTACATTGCACATAGTGCCCCTGATTCACATTACACCACATACACATAGTAGTGTCCCTTATGTAACGACACAAAGTAGTGCCCCTTCTACAAAATGCCCACACTACTGCCCCTTATACACATAATGGCCACAGTGGTAGTGCCTCTTATACACAATACGCACAGTAGTTCCGTTTATACACAGTGTCCACTGTAGTGCCAACAGTAGTAGTGCCCCTTACACAATGCAGGGAACATCGTAATGACCGCTAGATAATGCAGAGAGCGTATCAATGACCGTCAAATAATGCATAAAGCGTAACAGTGGCCACCAGATAATGCAGAGAGCACCGCAGCGACCACCAGATAATGCAGAGAGCATTGCAGTGACCGCCAGATAATGCAGAGTGTGTCACAGTGAACGTCAGATAATGCAGGGAACATCAAAGTGACCAGATAATGTAGAACGCAGCAATAACCGAGAGATAATACATAGAGCGTAAAAGTGACCTCCAAATGATGCAGAGAGAATTGTAGTGATCGCCAGATAACACAGAGCATTGCAGTAATAGCCAAACAATGCAAAGAGAGTTGCAGTGACCATCAGATAATGCAGAGAGTGTCACAGTGACCACCAGATAATGCAGAGACCATCATTGACCCACATATAACACATAGGCCCTCATTTATCAACGAAGCATAACCCCTTTAGGGCTCGCTAATAAGGAAATGCCAGGCACAGCCGTAACTAGACTTGGTGCCCTGTGCCAGAAAGATCATTGGCGAACCCCCACCCTCTTTTAAAAAATAGGGACATAAGACATAAGCCTGAAAAAGGGGTGTTACCCCATGGGGAAAGAATACTGATCCCATTGTTCCAGTGTTATCTAGGTGTCATTGCTGAATACAGTATGAATCCAATGGCTGCAGTGATGATCCACAATAATTATGCAGTATAACTCACCAGCTATAAATGTAGTAGAGCACTGGAGAAGCAGCAGTTGCAGCAGGATTTGGCCATGAGAACAGCTGTGCACAAACCTAGAGCTGGCAGTGTAGATCACTGACTGAAGGTATAGGAAGATTGCTACTTGTAGTGTATATGCAGCAAATATCAGTGGTGTGGAGGACCGTGTATGTACCTTGCTGCCACAGCTGAATTCACCGGCAGATCGCTCCATGTGTAAGGTATTATTGCTATGTGAAAGGTGATAGGTTCAAGTTCCGTGTATGACAGTATTTTGAGATGTGAGTGTTAAACAATAGAGAATGTGACTATCGGGTGTCCGTGTCATGCACATGCACAGACAGACCATTGCGCATAACACCAGAGCCCCATCACTGGCAGCATTAGGCTACCAGTAGAACAGCGGAAGACTTTGCTGGACTGGATGCAGTCAATAAGTCGGCGGTCGAAATGCCGACCGCCGGCTCCCTGCTTCTCAAATCCCGACAGGGGACTAATGACAGGTGTTGAAAACCTGATGCCTGTCATTATACCTACGCCGGGAGCCCGATGCCCGTCATACCAAACGGAGGGTTATGGGCTCCTGGGGGGGACTTATGGTTAGGCATCCCCGGGCGGAGGTTAGGGTTTTGCACCCCGCTGGGAGACTTGGATTATTTAGGCTGCGGGGACGGGGGGGTTAGGTTTAGGCACTTAGAGGGGGGTTAGGGTTAGGCACCCCTAGAGAGGGTTAGGGGAGGGAAAGGGTTAGCGATAGGAAAACAATTTACCTTGTCGGGATCTTCATCTTCTAGTTTCCGGCATCGGGATTAGGTCCGCCGGGCTCACGTCCGGCGGTATTTAATACTGATTCCTTGCTGGACTACGCAGGACCCCACCGGTGGGGTAAGTATTGGTAAATACCAGTACATTTTTCATTTGTATCACAGTGATACTAACGAAAAATTGCGCAGGTGTTTACAATCGTTGATAAATGGGGGCCATAATTTGAATACAACCCTCGCGCGCACACACAAACACAATAATAATACCCACACACCCACATTTATACATCATCCCCAGCACAGACAGTATTAACTCCCCAAATAAAAATCAAATACACCCCATCTCATTGCAGAAGTATACCATCCCTCTAGATAACATTTAAACATTTTTACCTCTCCATTACGTACCTGTCCAGGAGGAGGAAGTGTCTGGTCCCTGTGGAGCTCCAGGGTACATGAAATTAATTCAGAGACAGGATAGACTGGGAAAGTGGTGGAGCTTCAGGGCAAGGGGGCGTGGTCTTGACAAGGAACAGGAGGGAGTAGATTAGAAGTCAGTCAGGGTATATGAGTGGGCGGGGTCTCGGGTGAGGGGTGGGGACTTAGCCAGGAGGGAGTAGATAAGAATAGTCACACAGGGTAGATGAGGGTGCGGGAAGTCAGTGTAAGAGGCGGGGTCTTGGCTAGGGACAGGAGGTGAGTAGATGTAGTAGAATAGAGTCAGATTAGTGACAGTCAGGAGGGGGAGGAGAATCGCGGTGAGCCAGACAGTCACTGGAGATTAATTCAAAAGCACAGAATACAGTCAGGGTAGAGGATAGGAGAGGGTGGAGACCTCAGGCAGGAGGGAGGGTTCCCTGGGGCATCACACCGAGCAGGAACTGCAGAGGTACAGAATAGAGGGTGGACTCTGGACAGGAAGTAACCACTGGTGCATGAGTGCAGTCAACCGGCCGTCAGTCATGCTCCTGTAGCCATCACTGAAACTACATTGTACTGGTCCTGGGGGGCATCTGGCTCCCTGCCCAGACCCGATCATCAGGTGGTGGGACTGTGTGAAGAGCCGCTCAGGCTCGGTCGCGCTTCCCTACAGCAAGCTGCTGCTGCTTGTCATGCAGTTTGACAGGCACAGCGGCAGCCCGTGACTCAGCAGCAGCTGCAGGGAGAGCGCCTCTCCAGCCTGGCGCCTCCCTGTAGTGCAGGATCTGCTGAGCGGGTTGCACCGGCCCTGGATGGAGTGGTAATTAGAGAAAATCAGCGAGGGGTTTTTAAGTCTGGGTGTGACGTGTGTATTTCAGAAAGGAGGGGACAGAGCCAGTTGAAAGGGACAGGTTGAAGAGGTGGGTGCAGGCAACAGAAGAGATTGTGAAAGAAAAGAGGGTATAGGGTCCATAGGGCATGTGGATGGGTGAGAAGATGAGAGGAGGTCCTGGACCTTATGGCTAGAATGGTTGCTAATCACATTGAATTGGTAAGAATGGTACGGAGGTAAATATTGAAAAGTAGCTCAGTATAACTAGTCACAGGGAGAAGATGTATCGAGATGGCCAGAGAGCGCAGCAACATCAGTAGTGAGCAGCAGAAAGTGTTGTGTCCATAGGGTGATGCGCAAAACAGATGCAGCATAGTAAAAAATGTCTCTCAAAAATCTGTAATTCACCGAAATAGCTGAAAGGAAACAGCTTCCAATTTACTCCATTAGTTTTGGGAAAATTTGCAGTGTCACACTATTATAATGTGGGGTAAAGAGAGGACATTTTGTGGGAGTCACTTATACTCTTTGTTTCCAATTACTGGCGAAAGTTCAGTGGTGTTTTTTTTCCCGCAGAAACGTTCACCAGCCCACTACTCATGCAGATGCCCATCGCAGCCCATTGTATAAAGGGGTAGGAAGCTATTGCACTAGGGGTTTCCCCACTAGGGGCACATGAGGATAGTGTAAAGATATACAGTAAAAAGATCGACAATGTATAATGTAGATAGACACCAGATGTTAGACAGTCAATAGGCCGACAGGGACAAAAGGTCGACATGTAAGAAGGTTGACAGGGTCAAAATGTTGATACAAAAATGGTCGACACATTTCTTGTTTTGTTTTTTTGTTACCGGGGGGTTAGGATTAAGAACTTTACTCCACAGTACTAGAGTTCAGGCAGGCGCACAAATCCCCAGCGTCCGGCGGAAGGAGCCGGACAGGGGCAGAGGAATCCGAAAGGATCCTTCTTCACAACCCGAGACTCCTTCCCATAGGGAAAGAGTGCGAGAGCAAACACCACTTGAAAATTGTGAATCCGTTCTTGTAAGGAGTACAGGTAAAATTTGGAGGGGAAAAATCATATTAAACAGACAAGGAGAGCACATATAGGAAACTCTTCCATTCAGATTCCACTTTCAAGATGAGCTGAGCGATTTGGCCCAAGTAATGTGTCATATTGACTTTAAGATATAAAAAAAAAAATGGATTTACCTTGGTTAATAACAAACGCTGAGATGATGCCATAGTCTATAACAGTGATTCCCAACCACGGTCCTTAAGGTACACTAACAGTCCAGGTTTTAGTGATATCCATGTTTGAGCACAGATGATTAAATCAAAATAACTGAAATACTAATTAAGCCACCTGTGCTCAAGTATGGCTATACTGTTTAGTGTGTACTGTTTAGTGTGCCTTGAGGACCCAGGTTAGCAACCCCTGGTCTATAATGGAGCCCAAGAGTCCTGCCGATTAGAAATGAAGACCATAACTTTGTCTGCAGTGGTGGTAATTTTTAGAAACTTGTGGCCCACATTGACCCCTTAAACCGTTGCCAGCTTTGCAACACTCTCACAATGGGGTCCAGAACCAAGCTGAACGGTAGTGAGCAAAGTGATTAGCCTCGAGAAATAAAAATCTGCTCGACCAACTAACCATTGATGGAGAGGGAGGTAGATGGCGAAGTTAATAAATTCGGAGCCAAAACTTTGACAAAAGAGCATCTCATACAAGTCCAGGACCCGAACCCAACGTTTTGTGAGCGTCTAAGCCAAGTAACATGTCATCCGCCAGAGAGGATGACTCCTGTGCTGCACGCATACCGTTTAGCAAGTTATGACCAAGCATATCTTGGTTGTGTGGTCCTTCTTCAGTTCCTGTCCCCATTCTGCTTATATATTATAAGAGCACAGTCGTGCCCTTATATTAAGGCCTGAATCTAAAAAAATTAAATTCTCCCGTAGAGAGCTCCCGAGGGGGGTGGCATGGTGTTTAAGGGGCTACACCTCTAAAGCTATTGGAGGTACCGAGCTGAAATTTGGCACGGGCAGGTAGAACAGTCGCTCGGTGCTGCATTCCAATTTTCAGGGCAAAAACATAAAAAAATTCGAATTTGGGAGTAATCTAAATTTCCAACTGTCAGTTTTTTCTGACACTCATGACCACTTTTCTGCTGTTCTCAATTGGGGATTTTTGGGAAGGCATAACTCAGGGTAGGGGGCAAATTTAGACTTGGGGTTTGTTTTATTAGGTAGCTATTGTTCCAGGGTAGGTGCTTTTGGGGTTTAGGTAATTAAGAAAGTTACAGTTTTTAAACAATTACCTCACGAATACGCAATTATAGAGATAGGATGTTTCAACTTGTTGCGCAGCCTCAGTAGGAGCCTCCAGCAGGCTTCACTTGGGTGCACCAAAATGACTGTCCTCTGTGGGCGGTCGCGGGGGCCGGGGGGAAGGAAGCCGGCGTTTGCTGTGGCCGGGACCCGGGGGGAGGTAGCGGGCGTTAGCAGCAGCTGAAACCCGGGAAAGGAAGCAGGCGGCCGTTAGCAACCTAGATGGGTTGAGCGGCGGGCAGTAGGACCCGGGGGAGGTAGCCTGTGTCAGCGGCAGATGCAGACTCGTGAAGCCTGCACCGGGCTTTTGGTGACCCAGTGCTGGTTGTCCAAAATACGAAGGACATACGACGTAGTTGGTCCCACGTTTTAAGCACAACCAGCACCAGGCTAATCAGCACCAGTCCTGGTTACCAAAATACAGGGGGGGGGGGGGGGGGGGACAAACAACGTAGGGATCTTCTGTATTCAGCGCAACCAGCACTGGGCTCTGATCAGGTCCTGGAAATACAGGGGGGAAAAATTAGTAGGGTTCCCCTGTATTTTCCAGAACCAGCAGCTGACTTTTTCTAGCGGGTGGCTGATGCCACAGCCAGGGGAGCCCTTTCACCGGGTCCCCCAGCCGAAGCATCAACCCTGACTGCTAGTCAGCCCAGGCCGTGGATCCCTGGGGAGCTGGAGACCCCTCGCCAATAATGGGTTTCCCCTCTCCGGGGCACCCCAGGCCTAGGCTGATAGCCCGGGGATATCCCAGGCACCCCTGGGGCAGTGGGTGCCGGGTTGATAGTGTAATGTGGTGTAAAAAATACAAGTATAATATTGTCTTTTGCTGTGGAACTACAGTTCCCAGCAAGCCTCCCCTGCATGCTGGTACTTGGAGAACCACAAGTACCAGCATGCAGGGCATTACGGGCTCGCTGGTACCTGTAGTTCTACAGCAAAAGCAATATTAAAATAAACACAGGACGCACACACCGTACAAAGTAAAAGTTTATTAAACATACATGTACTCACAAATGTATACCCACATGTACACATACTCACCTATGTATCCCTGTAGCCATCGTTCCCCTTCTTCAGTAGATTATCCATAGGGTACCTGAAAAAATAAAAGATACCTTCTCCTATGCGTGGATCGGTCCTCTTCGGTCCAAAGTAGGCAATCCCCGGGCTTGACAAACAAAAAAAACGAGGTACGTGGACCCACTTACATTATTACTGTCCTACAAGGACAGTACTACCCGAATGAGAGATTAGCGGCGGGATTTCACAATAGATACTCACGTTGCAGCTTACATGGGATGGTCTCATACAGGCATATCAAGGTATTTTTTCATTCTCAAGAAAAGTCCCACATACGAAACTGCGGTATATGAAAAAAGAAACTTCTCATAGTGTAGTATCTCAAATGACTACCAAGTTTAATAGCAGCGATAATAGAATAATAAAAAACCGAGAGGATACAGAGAGTACCAGAAGATGAAAAACAGGATCTGCATGTACAGGAAAATTAGATGGATGGCACACGGGTGTCTCTTATGCTGTCAATGTTTCACGATCCTGCTAATGACTGGGACTGGAAGGTTGCCCCCGTCACTCCTCCGACATGTTTCAATACGTGGGTGTCGTTTGCAAGCACTGGGTTCCAACATCCTTCTCACTCAATACATCCATCTCATTCATTATACACATTCAGCTCCCTCATTGCTAAAACTATCATACTCTGTCTATGCATGTACACTATCTTCACCTCCATGCGGCTATACCTTCCCCAATCCCTACAGCTTTGTGGTCTCCCAACTGTGCTAGTCTGCATACCCTCCTCCACACCAATATATTTCCCATGTGCACTGCCCTGTCTTCCTGCATCCATGTCACTGTTTCCTTCCATCTGCACCACTGCCTTGCCCCCAGCCACGTCACTCTCTTCCCCTCATCTCTGCACCACTCTGTCCCCCCCCAACCATGCCACTCTGTCTACCCCAATCCCTGCTGTTGTGTGTTCTCCCATTGTGCTAGTCTGTATTCCTCATCCACACCAATTTGTCTTTACCCATCTGCGCTGCTCTGTCTTCCTGCATCCATGCCACTCTGTACCCCCCATTCGTCGTTCTGTTTCCCCAAACCGTGCCACTCGGTCTCCCCCCCATGTGCACCACTGTTTTCCACCAATCTATATCACTTTGGCTCGCCCCCATCTGTACTGCTTAATCTTCCCCCATCCACCATACTCTTATCCCATCTGTGCAGCTCAATGTTCTGCTCAGACCTCAGTTGCATAGACTGCATGTGTGTATTCCATTGAGCACACAATTCTGTGAATTAGCAGCTCCACCATTTTCTGAGTGACAGCAATATTGAGAGTGCTGAATCTGCAGTTAACCACATGGTGTCATGACATACCATATCTGTATTACGCAAGGAACACGTCCATTAAGGCGTCAGCCTTAATGATCATAATTTCATTGTTTTTGAAGTCTGAGTGGCAGAAATTCAATAGGTTTTGTGAAATTTCAGATCATGTCTAAGAAGCCTTAATGGGACATGTGAAACCGTAAGATTTTTTTTGTCTATGGAAAACATATATATTGATATTTTTTTTTCTACCCATACTTGTATTGCCAATTGTGTAAGACCTAACTTTTGCTTTCACTGATTCTTCTCCTTTGTATTCAATCGGATGTTTTACAGGCTTGAAGCTGAATTTCTAAGTTCACAACTGAAATTTGGTGTTTTGCAGGTTTTTCCTCTCTCTCTTTATCGGACCAGATGAGTCTCTTGCAAAGTGTCTGGATGGAGGTGCTTCTCCTGGGTGTTGTTTTCCGCTCATTACCATATGAAGATGAAGTTGTGTTTGCTGAGGATTTTGTATTAGATGAGGAATCTTCTCGTTCTGTCCGTCTCTCAGACCTCTGCTCCTGCGTCCTGCACCTGGTACGCAAGTATCGGGCCTTGCGCGTGGAGAGAGAAGAATATGTCATGCTGAAGGCTCTTACCCTAACAAACTCAGGTGAGCGATGGACAAGGTAGTAGGATTTCTTCTAGAAGTATAATTATGTTTATTGGGATCTCCGATATGCCAAATTAAGGGGATGGAGTGCATTGAGTTTAATTAATGGTGGAAGATATATTTTATATTGACATTAGCTATAGCAAATGTAGTACTTGTTTCCTGCAATGTCTTTGTATGTGTTTATTAGGCAAATCCTGATGTGGTCTATAGTGGATTTTATGAAAGAATTTATTAAGACAAAATACACATATGATGATCACTTATTTTAAAAACTGAAACAAATTCCTGACTTACTGTCCAGTAGTATAAGCAAAATAATTCTCATAAAATGAAGTTTCTTCAGCTGCAGGCTAGGTAACAGTTGTTCTAGTGTCTCATACATGCTTGTTCTCATCATAGACTCTGTACACATTGAAGATCCAGATGCAGTTCTGCGTCTCCGCGATGCTCTACAGGAAGCACTCAGCGAGTATGAGTCTAATCGTCACCCCGAGGAACCCTGTCGTGATGGAAAACTACTTCTCACACTCCCCCTGTTGCGACAGACTGCTGGCAGAGTCCTCCAACACTTCCATGCCCTGCGAGAAGAAGGGACTGTCCCTATGCACAAGCTCTTTCTGGAGATGCTGGAGGCCATGATGGACTAAAATGGAGATGGAGAAGCTATTATGGCAGGAGAACCATGTCACTTCCTCTTAATGCTACAGTACATAGCATCTGTGTAACGCAAGCAGGGACTACTTAATGAATTTGCAAATCAAGTGATTTTTTTTCTTTTCAACCACCATTTGTTCCTGGAATAGATCATAGACTGACGAGGAAGATACTACAGGTGGCGGCACATGAAGCTAAGTGCTGTGGCTAAGTAGAGTCATGGACATGCACAGCTTAGGCGATATGTACACAATAAGCCATGTGGCATTGACCAGTGGGAGGAGGTGTGTTCCCTGGATCCTTCATCACAAGATCAGAGTTTTGGCTGTATTCCTGTTTAATTAAGCAATGTATTAATATCCTATGGTAGGATAAGCAAACCCTAAGAAGATCTGCGAGTCTTTCTATCCCTCAAGTATACTCTTGAGCCGTAAATTACTCCCTATAAGCAATAGGGCACATTGCACAACTGCTGTAATACAAGTTGGTGGCTTGTGTCCCTCCTTTTATCTGATCTGCATTATGTATGACTTCATGCCAGTTAATTCATTCATTTTATTGTTAATGAAAATTTGCCTCAGTCATTTATTAAGTGACGATCTGTATTTAAACTTCCCTTTTGCTTTTGGTTGTGCAGTCCTGGTAAGGACACATTAGTTCCTAACTTACAAAGCGTTTAGAGAAATACCGTATTGTTGGGACTGCATATGCGGTTTGGAGTACGCATTTCCAGGTGTGCGTCTACATTTATTTTTGGAAAAACAATTTCTTGCTGTTGTGTAGAACTCACATTTGTGACTCCAGGGTTTTTCAGACCGGAAGCATTTTTTAGTGCTTGTGGTTTCCTCATTTGAACCTATACCGACCGTTAATCAGCACTGTAGGGATTGTCCATCCACATACATGATGCTTAGGTTGGCAACTAGAAAATAGACTATGCTGAAGGAGGGATAAGTGATCTCTCTTCATGCTAAATATGCCAATCTCAACAATCCCTTAGAGAATGTTCTTCTACTTGGAGTATCTTGAATTCTATTTAATTTTCCCTTGAAATTCAGCATGGGACTCTAATACAATTAAGTGCAATGGGCTTAAAGGATAACTCCTGATTTTTGGGGGGAGTTCAATAATGAAAGTAAAGTTTACTACATTGGGATCACCCATTGGCTGTAAAGCTGGGTACACACTGATAAGATATATTGGTCGATCAATTGATCGGCCAATGTATCTGCTGCGCGTCGGCCAGTGTGCACCCACGATATGTCGGTGAACGTCGTCGTTCACCGACATATCGCATTGGCTGTGCTGCACAGCCGATGAACAGTTATGTCTGCAGACATATCTGTCCATCCGCAGGTGTGTACGGGCGGTCAGTAGACCACCTGTACACACACAGCGGCAGCCACGAGGTGAGAGGCGGGACACAGCCCCGGGACCCGAGGGCACAAGCCGATGATGGCTGGTCAGTGTGTATGAACAACCATCATCTGTAGATATATCTGTCAGGTGTGCACCCACCTTAAGAGACTAATGATGCTCTTTTATCAGGTCTGCTGAGGTGAACTGTTTTTCAGACAAATATGTCTAATTGCTTTCTTGGCGAGCTGGTCATTATTCACATGTCAGAAGATTAATGAGGAGGGACTCTGACAACATACAGTAACTGCTTATCTGAAACAGGCTGAATAAAAGAGCAAAGTGTGGCTGGACTTATATAGACACCAATAACCTGGTGAATCTCTGAAAAGTAATATTTGATCACTTCAAAAAAATTCACTTTCAACTGAAGATTCAGATTTAGATAGTGTTACCCTTTTTAGCCTAATATTTACCATATAAAAAGTTAGTGTTGTAAGCCAGAGGGAGGCAACCTGTGACTCTCCAGCTCTTGTGGAACTACACATCCAGCATACCTTAACAGTAACACTAACAGGAAACGCTGGGATGTGTAGTTCCACAGCAGCTGGAGTGCCACAGGTTGCCTACCCCTGTTGTAAGCCTTCCCACAAAATCCCAACAACAGCTTGGGCACAGAAGTTGGTTTCTGACATGTGTAATGCATTTTCCTGTCACGGCATAATGTGCCAACATATTACATGGGCAAACCAGCCTTTTCCACAGATGTGTGACGATGTAAAGATAATATTGGAGCTCTACTTTCCAGCACTGTATTTAGAATTTCTTGGAATATACACTCTATGGTCAGAGCTACACCATCAGTCAATGCATTGTGCTGTGTATGGTGTAGGACTGGGAATACTGCTGACCTCAGAGGGTGAAATGTGAAATACGTTGCAGCCAAATGTGGAACAAGATGAATAGTTCGGCAAAACGTTGATCTCCTCTACAACCTGCTTTTCGATGAAATCCACCATTTGTGTCTCATAATAGCTATATCCTTTCAAATATAATCTCTGCAAAGTCCCTAAATTCAGCTAAATATGAACAGAGGGGCTATTCAACACTAATGGATGAATGTAAACATGTCTTATGTAACAGCTGTACATCTATTTGTTCTGTAAAAATGTCCTTCATAGAGAAAAAGAGCTAAAAAAAAAAAACACAGAAAACCAGTTACCACATTTTTTTTATACACCCCTTAATGTTTTATTTGTCCCCCCCCCCACCAGCCGCAAAGCCTGTTAGTCAGATCCCTGTGCAGATTTTAAAACTGAAATCAGATATCAAAGGACAACTGCACCTAAATGTTTAGACCTGAACCTTGGAGATAAAATACATATATATATATATATATATATATATATACACATACATATACATATATATATATAAAACCACACCTTGTCATTACTAAAATCTAATGGACATGACACAGGCCAAAAAGCTGTACTTCAGTCATTTAATTTTTTTTTATGAAATGTGTAAATCACATCGTATGCTTCTTTAAAGCAAGTCAAAACCAGCGGTTCTCAACTCTAGTCCTCAAGTACCCCCAACATGTCATGTTTTCAGTATTTCTATTTGTGGAAACAGGTGGGGTTATTAATGACCCAGAAAACTAGATGAGCTCACCTGTGAATGATGAACATAATTTAAAGTGAGTCTTCAATAGGGTTATTTAAATACTAGAAAGAGTCACCACAAGGGTGCTGGTTAGATTTATCAATAATTTGCTATAATTAACTAGGTTTTATTTTGCTAAAAACCTTCACACTAATTCATATCCAGGTGATTTTCAGACCATGTATTTAGCTTTTGAAATAGCAGTATGGCACAAGAAACATTCATGGATTTATATGTCCTTTTATCATCTCACCATATGTATGAAAAGACTATTTCTTAAAGATACATTTAAAATAGAAACAATTTATTTTAAAATTAGATTTGCCAAGCTATAAACAGGTAGTGGAGTATATTTATGAAGCAGCGGATTCGACCACTGAATTTAAAGCAGCACACCAGGCTTAGCACTTTATATTAGTGCGATTTAAAATTTTGAGATCAAAGCTTCATATATAATTTATATTCCTATGTCTCCGTAGCTAGGCTGTTGTAGTGGGATGCCGCGCCCTGCCCGATTTCAAAAGGGCAGAATGCGCCCTACCCCTCTTCAGGACTTCCCGCTAAAACAGCCTGCTTTGTGCCATCCCCACCCGTGGGGCGCAGTGTCCCGCGGATGCCGTGTAGTGATTACCACCGTTGAATAGATGACAGGTGCATGTGTCTGGCCTCTATTCACAGGGACAGGAGAGCTCGGGGGCAGCCCGGCATGTCCGTAAGGGCTGGGCACGCCCCCAAGAGCATTGAAAGGGAGAGTGTTTTAAAGACATCCCCTTTTCTTGTGGCCACACCCACTTTGCAGGCATGTGCGCGCCACCCTGATTGGTGCCGGACCTAGAGTGAACACTAACTTAGTATATTAAAATAAGTAGATTCTCATAAAAAGTAGAATTATTAAACAGTTGTTTAGCATGGCACGGTATATAGCTGCGGTACCTACAGTATGTCTTTTTAAGTAGCAGTCCTATGACAAGCTCTAAGAAGAATGTTTGTATTTACCATCTTCCATTTTTTTCTTTGTGCTGCTATTAGTGAGTTTCAGTTCTGGACTATCATTAACAACCACAGTCACATGACAAAAATGCAGTGAGCAGAGATGTGTTGGAATACCCCTTTAAGCTCTCTCTACACTGGAATATCCCCTCTGCCATTACACAACATGAGCCGTTAGCCACCACAGACTGACTGTGCCTGGTAGCCATTTGCATTTCTCCAGAGAAAGTTTGAAAGGAGATAATGATTCATAGCCAAGAAAAATGACTATCAGGCGCAAGCTTAAAAATGGAACTTAACTTGCTATTCAAAGGAAAGAAAACAAATCGATGAGACATACAGTAGCTTTGATAAGGCCAGCTGGATTTGCCATACATTTTCAAAGATAATTATGAGGTCCTGGGTCAAACAAAAAAAAAAAAAAGTTGTTTATTTTAAATGATTTGTGTCAATCATGAGTCGATTGAGCTTTCAATGCAGCTTGGAACCGCATACAGCTTTGAAAAGCTACATATGTTCCAAAGTCGCCTGCAACAGCACAGTCCTTTGTGAAAGCATTCAAGCTTATCATTTTCTACTTTTTCCCTCCAGATGTACTAAGCTCTGGAAAGTGATCAAATGGAGAGTGATAAGCGACAAACTCCTAACTCATTTTTCAAACACAGCCTGTAACATGACAGTTAGGAGCTGAGTGGCTGGTCGTTTATCACTCGCCACTTTATCACTTTTCAGAGCTTCGTACATCTGGCCACTAGTGAGAAAAAATGTAACCAAACCCGTATGTAAAAATAAATCACATTTGTTCACAGCCTGCAACCCAGCTCTGCCTGTTATACAGTCTACACAATGCTCATGAAAATCTCATCCTACTAAGCCAAACTGTTAACCTAGATACTGTTAAGGTGCATACACATCTAACGATTTTTTTTAACGATTTGTCATTATCGTTAAAAAAAATTGTTCAGTTTATGAGTTACAACGATGAACGACAATCACAAATGCGCACTCCCGTTTGTAGTTATCGTTCATTTCAGACTGTCCAACATGACGATTTTCATTAAGGGAAGGAACATTATTCGTTCATCGTTCAAAAAATCTGTAATTTTTTCAAGGGAAAAGCTGACAGAAAATCGTTGGTTACAAAATCATTACGTGTGTATGCACCTTTAGCGTTACATTTTTGAAATTGCACTTGTTATAAATGAAAATCCATGCATTAGGGTAAAAAAATTATTGATAATTTTGCAAATATGTAAATGAATGCTGCGTTATAACCACTACATTAACCACTACACTAAGACTATATCAGCCATTAATTTTACAGTGTGGACATTTTACAGCAGATCTGATTTACTGCCACATGAATCCTGCCTTGTGTGTCCTTTGTTTAATGTCGGCCTGGTTTTACTTGTTTGAAAGACAAACCACATGGGCATTGGAGATGAGGGAAGTCTTGTGTCGTTAGATCTGTAACAGGGAGCACAATGAAGTCTGGACCTTGTAATTTTGCATTGTCTTTTACTGTAGCTACACTACATGCTGCTCCTCTGTAGTTCTGTCCTCACCCTCATTCGGGTTTATGATTCAATGGTTCCTGTATAAATGGTTTTCTGCTCTCTGTAACCCATATTGCTATGCCTCTGCACCTGTTTAGGTATTTGGATTTTGTAGCCATAATCATTCTCTGTGCCCTCCACACCTGTATATAGGAACTATACTATAATGTGTTAATGTAACATACCTCATCGCTTATAAACCTAGCTACAGATCACTGTATACAATTATGGCTCCAAAGGGCCTGCACTGCAATAAACATCAGGGAGATTTCATGACGTGTTAATCGTTTGTTTACATTCAGCTCCTATTCCCTGAGCTCTGTCCCTAAAGAAACCATGGGCAGACATCCAGGAAAACAGCATTTATTTAGAACACGCAGAACATAAAAGATTGAATATTTACAGGCCAGGCAGAAGACAAAACAGCTTGTCAGGCCTCCTCCTCGTTAATGAGCATATTGGGAATTCCTCTTGTGATGGGAAATTCTGTGCCAGATTCTGGGCACTTCAGAGCACCCTCTATAACTTCAACCTGGCAGGTATAAAAACAAGGTCAAATGGGAAGATCGCAATAGTGTCATACAGTCATGTATCACCTGCCTCCACTCATGGCTGTCTTACCTCCAGTAGTACATGGTGAACCCTCTTCAGGAACTCCTCATCACTTTCATATCCAGATAGAAGTTCTCGGGGGAGACCGGAGCCGTGCCCCAGCTGTGGAGTATAGTAACCAAGGTTAGGCAGCTACAGTACATCACTCATCAGGATTCATATACTCCCAATGGGAGCTTGCAAGGATACACTCTAAGCAGCTAGAAAACAAGATGGTAGTAACATATTAGATACGTGGGAAAGCACAGTGCAAATAAGGTTTCATTAGAGAGATGACCATTTCTGGGATAGATGGACAATGTATAACAGGAAGGGGATGAGGGGGTTATTCGCAGAAATCATTGTCCTTATCAGGCAGAAAATACTCTCAGAAATGTCACTGGAATAATAAACACAGACTATAGGAGTAGATGAAATTATGTATCTTATACAGTTATACCATAAACATATTTATAGAAAGTCTGTTTTACCCAGTTACTGTTTTTAGAGTATCCGGCATGTGGCTTATACTGCTAACATTCACCAAAGACTAGAGAAGTGCCCAGAACCAGCTTATTCAATGTTATATTTAGATAAAGGGATAATGGACAATCTGTGCTATAGGTACACATTATAGAACACTGAAAACACATATCATAATGAATAAAGTACATGCCCTTACTTTCACCGCTATTTAATGCAAACAATTACTTCTAGAACTAGCAAGAATGACTGGCATTAGTAGAAACTATCATAAAATGGAACAAAGGTAGGAACACTTTCAAATTAAAAAAAAAAATTAAAAATAATTGGTAATCAGTGTTTTCCAACTCTAAGCATTGGCATTGATTGTTTTTATATGGAATTCCTTTAGTGAGAAAAATCCAAGATGACAATATATAAGGCAGAATATTATTTTGCTCTCAAACTCGGTGGCCACAATGCTGGTAGATGCGTAGAATGTGT
The DNA here is from genome assembly GCA_031769625.1 of Taudactylus pleione. NCBI lineage: Eukaryota > Metazoa > Chordata > Amphibia > Anura > Myobatrachidae > Taudactylus > Taudactylus pleione. Next base: position 9,842,101 of record JAUIMM010000249.1, read on the forward strand.
GTTCTGTTTTCCAGCACATCTTACAAGTGGCATATTTTCATTTTTCTTGCTTTTCATTAAAATGTAGACATGCTTAGCACTTCAAAAGGAATCAGTATCAACCCTAACCCACCCCTTCCCCTAGCCTAAACCTAACCTCCGGGGGGGTGCCTAACTGTAAATCCCCCCCGGGAACCCTAAACCTAAGACCCTCCCCCCGCGGCTGTCCGCGCCCGGCTTACCTTTGATCGGTTAAGCCGGGTGTCGGGCTCTCGGCATAGGTCTAATTACAGGCATCGGGATTTCGACGCCTGTCATTAGTGCCTTGCCGGGATTAAGCAGTCGGGAAGCCAGCGGTCGGGATTACGTCTGTTGGCTTCCCGACTGCTTCCCCTTGAAAACTGCAGCCGAAGCATTATGATTAGATCACTTGAACACTGATTTAATGCAACTGGGTTTGATATCCATCTGTGGTGCATACCCATGGCTGCATTTACTAGATCGAAATATAGTGATGACTTAAGGCACACATCCACTATACGACAGGCAAAAGACTGCACGATTACGACATTGTAATCGTGCAGTTGTTTGTCTGTGATGTGCTTACACTGAACGATCAGTCGTCAGTGTAGGCACATCAATCATCTGCAAACGTACAAGCTGACTATATCGTCAGGTTCAACAACATATTTGTACGATGACAGATGTCTAATCGTCCAGCGGGAGGCCGCATCGCTGGTTGTTTAAGACATTTTTTAACCATTCTGCAAACGATTTTCAAACAAGTATCGAACGATATCGTTATATCGCTCAATTTAATAGTCTAGTGGATAAGTGCCTTAATAGAGGACTATAAGCAACACACGAGTTTACTCGCTGCACTTTACCTAAATCCCAAGCTTAGCTATCTCTTGGACTGGCATGGAATGCATTTCCTGATGACACGCCCTTACTCTACTTCGGGAGCAAGTACATGCACCCCCAACCCCCTTAGAGCAGGGAGGCAAAAGTGCAAAATGGAGACCAGTATCCAGGGCAAAAGAAATGCATCATGAAATAACACATGTCCACTTTGTTTAAAAAAATACTGCAGGGGAAAAAAAAAGCAGTGACTTACATTTTTGTCCAACTCTGATACCACTTTTACATTAAAGTCCCGACTCTGACCAATATTTGGAACAAGGTTCCAGTCCGGGACAGACCCCGCTACCACTGCAGCGCCGACCCAGGCTATTCCCGGGTTGGAGACGTTCACAATGCACACAGGTGCAGTGGAACTGTTCTTCCAGCGCTTGTAGATGACATCTTCAAGCGGCGAAAAAAACGGGTAACCAGTTTACACTGCAGGGTTACACGGTTCGTTATCCTGTAAACCCTGCAAGCTACCCGGGTTGGATTGCCAGGTCACTCAACCTGGGAATCCAACCCATGTCCCCTTTACACCTAGCAGCAACACAGGTTAATCCTGCAATAACCCGGGTTTTAGCTGTGGTGTAACGGGTAAGAATGAAGTCCTAGCTGGCCAAGGCTTTGGAACACACTGCTTGAGAGTTATTGGGTTGTGTTCAAATGACACTTTAGCGCAGAGGGACCTCAAACATGATTTGGAAAAAGCTAATTTGTAGGATATATCAGGTTTAACCCTCATCAGTATACAGGTGAGTGAAATTTACAAGCACTTAATCATACACTTATTTTCAGGCTTTGAACCCATCTGTGACAGTGTTAATCAATTGAACAATTCTACTGAAGAATTTTCTGGGGGCTTGTACCGCATTTTATGGACTGCACTCTTTCATTTTCTGGAATATATATAAAAAGATCACCTAAGTAACTGGCACTAGGAAAAACTATTATACTGGCTTCAGAATTCCCTTGTGATTGAACATTACTGCTTCTTCCATGAGATACTATGGGTGTGTCCTTGTTATGTAATGCTGGCCATACACCTGCATGATTTCGGGCCGATTGCCCGATTTTCGACGAGTCATATGATGGATCTTGTGAAAATCGTGTTTTTAGTAAGATACGATCCAATGCACGCTCCCGCAGCTCCTATAATCGGATCTTATGATCAGATGTACAGCCCATATGTTCCATCGTATCGTGTGCAGATCGTGCCGTTTATTTTGTTCATGCGATCCATCGTGCAGCAATTCAAGTCATTTCAATGACTGTTACCCTGATGAGCGCGTGAGGCACAGGATCGATCATACGAAAAAAAATAATAATTCAAAAATAGGGAAAATATAGATCCTGTGCTAAGAAAATCAACAAATATGCTGCCGGGACTGCCAGGGAGCCGGATGCTGAATCGGAACATATGCTGGTCGTGCAGGTGTATGGCTAGCTTAAGGGGGTCATTCAGACCCGCTCGCGAGCGGCAGTACGCCTGCAAGCGGGTCGATGTTCTACACTGAGCCTGCGCATGACGGAGGGAGCTCCGTCGTGCGCATGCGCGAGACCCGGACTGCGACAGCCAAGCTGTCGCTCCGGGTCTCGCCCCAAAGGGGGCGTGCTGTTGATGTTGATTGACAGCACGCCCCCTTTGGTGGGCGTGCCTGCCAGACGGAGGCGTTCCCATGGGAACGCCTACCGTCTCAAGCCGGCCCCACTGACATCACTAGTGATGTCAGTGGGAGTGATTTTGGCTCTGATAGAGCCAAAATCACTCCAGGGCTTGCGGCAGCGAAACCCTACCTCAGGGTCTCCGTCGCAAGCCCGATGATCGCGATGGTCAAGACCATCGCGACCATCACCATGGACGCTCGCTATAGCTGTGGGTGGTAACCCACAGCTATGCGAGCGTCCATGAGGACGCTCCAAAAAAAGGTAGGAGGGTCCTGATTCAGAGCGTTCAGCTCTGAATCAGGCCCTAAGTCCGATATCAGACCACCTTTGCAATTGTCATAATTGTACTTTTTCCCCTGAGCTGGCAAAAGACAGACATGGACTCAACGTGGGATGGGTGAGCGGAGCTGTGCTGGTAGCAAAAGTGAACAATCCCCACCATAGCCTTCAAATGAAACATCTGTTCATATTACACTGAAATAAATTTGTCACAGTGGATAAGACAAAAAAAAAATAATAATTCAAAAATAGGGAAAATATATACTAGTATGGAATTAAGGCATGCACGGTATTATTTACAACTGACATGGTAGCATAAACAGCAAGTAGTACTCCATGTTCTTGCTTCAGTTTTCATTTACAAGTTGCAGGCAGCAGGATGCTATATGCAAGTGTTCTCAAAAATATCTGCACTTGGAAATGATGAATACTTTCTGTTTTTTTTTGTAAATTTTCACCATCTCGATTTTGAAGCTAAACGTGTAGAAATACTGTAATAACAAAGCCCACCATTTATTTTACACTAGGAAACCTACAGCATTTTATTTGACACAATATGAGGGAGATCTCTGCTTTAGATTCCCATGTAGGATTACATTCCTTATCAAGATTCTGTATGATAAATAAAATATATATGTGTAAATTGGCTTTGCTTGCTCATTAAGACGGTATGCACTTCGAAAGACAGAGTTTAAAGAAAATGGGACAAAAACAAAAAAAGGAGAAGTGGAACAAGTGTGAATCATTATGTTATAGGGACTGATGTATGTTCTTAAGACAAAGAAGCAGGAAGATTATGTTATTGCAAATGTTCCTACTTTGTGTTGTTATGTTACCAAGCATCAAAGTTTTTTTTTTTTTTAACATTGTTAATTATTTAGTATAAAGTATAACAGCTGCAAGCTACAGCTACAATATTTTCAGGGTAAAGCATGTTTGAAAAGATGAAACTGTAGTATGAAGTGCACATTGGTGATCAAGGTTCCATTGTGAAGATAAGGGGTCATATACACTGGATTTAGGTTAATACGGAGGAGCATTGGACAGAGTAACAATCTACTGAATATACCAAATAATCTACATATTACTAACATTGTTCTAGCACCCTTTAGTAATATAATTCATGGGGGGCAATTCAATTGTTTTCACCCGCGGCCGTGACTAAGGGGCGCCCGACAAAGATTTCATTGTTTCTCCGTTCGGGTGTGAATGATGCGGATGGACACAATTCTGCTAGCACCCTCCTGAGGTGGCGAGCAGAAAGGTGTAGTAAATCCGTGGTTTGGGCGCGCTAAATAGGACTTTAGACTGATTTAGCTGTTTTACATGGCTAAACTTGGTCTATTTGGGCATGACATGCACGCCCAAAAACAAATTCAAATCAGCCCCCGGATATCCCGTCACTGTAGACGGAGGATCAGGTGCGATAAAACAATTGAATCGTCCCCCCCCCCCCCCTAAACACAGAGCCCTGGGAAAAAAAAAGAATGCATGGTGCAGGAAGGAATATAGAGTAAAGGGCCGTACACACTGGACGATAAAAGTGAGTGATATGAACGATAACGATATATCGTCCAGTATGTATGAGCCTTAAGACACACGCACTGATCCATTTAAAAATAGAAAATAAGAAAAGCACAACACTCTCTAAGTACTGTTGCAAGCTTGGTCAATGATCCTTGTTGATTGTCCATAAATATGCAAGGAGGCTTACTCACACTCTCTGCTGTTTCAACAAATGCCTCCCACTCCAGTTTAGGAATCATACGAGCTACAAACTCTCGGTTGAAGTCTACAGAATGGAGTTTTACTTCATCTGCCTAAAAGTAAAACGACAAAATATGTAAGTATATGAGTCAAGCACGTCTAGACTAAGGGGTATATGTACAAAGCTTGATATGAGATAAAATTGTGAAATGTATATCACCAACCAATCAACAGCAATTCCCAACCTCAGTCCTCAAGACACACTTAAGGTGCCCATCCACTAACAGACATGAAAACGACTGCACAATTACGACATTGTAATCGTGCAGTCATTTGTCAGTCTGTGATGAGCCTGAACGAGCAGTCGTTCAGTGCAGGTTCATCAATCATCTGCAAACATGCTCAACCTGACGTTATTGTCAGGTTGACCAGCATGTTTGCACGATGATAGATATCTAACAGCGGGCACGCGCATCGCTGGTCGTTTTAGACATGTTTGCAAACGATTTATGAATGATCGTTCAATCGCTCAACTTAATAGTCTAGTGGATGGGCACCTTAAAGCTGGCCACACATCTAAAGATTATGTGTATAGCCAGCCAACTGAGGACCGAGTTTGAGAACCTGTGAACTAGTTGATTGGTTGGAATGAAAATCTGGTAAGGTATAAAAGCAAATGACAATTAGCAATTTGCTCCCAAATGCCGGAAAATGGACATAAACTGTTGTTTGAACAAATTGTTTAGATCAAACATTTATCAAACTTGTCTAAACGACAATTTTCATCTGTTTTCTGGCATTTAGGAGCAAATTGCTGATCATCATTTACTCCCATACGTTACCAGATTTTCATTCCAACCAATCAACTAGTTGGCTGGTTGGACAGATAATCTTTAGATGTGTGGCCAGGCCTGGTTTAATTATATCCATGCTTGAGCAAAGGTGATAAAATCAAAATAATTGAAGTACTAATTAATTCACCTGTGCTCAAGTGTGGCTATCCTTAAAACCTGGACTGTTAAGTGTGCCTTGAGGACCGTGGTTGGGAAACCCTGTGTTATAATATGTGGAGTTTGCAGCAGGATTCCTCAGCCAGGTATATAATTAGGTTTACCATACAATCCCTTTAAACCGGGATACTCATGAATTGTACAGATTCTGCGGCTGGCTGACTTCAAGCCTGCATTTAACCTGGTTTTAATCAGCCACAGAACCTGTGTAAAGGCCCCCATACATCAGAGATTGATTGCAGCAATCGTGCAATTTGCAATCGATTGTGTATAAAAATCTTTCCCTTTTTCAATCGATTGTGGCAGTTCTGCAATCTGCAATCGATTGAAAAAGGGAAAGATTTTTATACACAATCGATTGCAAATTGCACGATTGCTGCAATCAATCTCTGATGTATGGGGGCCTTAACCCATGAGTGTCCCAGTTTACAGGGATAGTATGGTAAGCCAATATGTAATAACACATCATCTAGAATTGCATGAGGGAACAGTTAAGGCCCAGATTTATCAACGAGTGATTCTTGTTATCACTCGTTAATAATCTTAAATGGTGCTCCAACCAATCAGCTCCCGTCACTTGTTTGAAAAATGACAGGAACTGATTGGATGGAGCACCATTTAAGATTAGTAACGAGTCATGACAAGAATATCAATGAAATGAAGTCGTGAGTGGTGCTTACAGGCGCCTAGCAAAATATTGCTGCAATTATATTGTCAAAATGGTATCACCCTTTAATACCTAGACATGCGTATTCAATAATATTAATTGTGCACACTTGCATTGTCACAATTAATATTATTGAATACGCATGACAAGAATATCAGTTGTTGAAAAATCTGGGCCAATAATATAATAAAGATATTTAGTTATTTGCTAACAGTTTTTTATATAGCGCAGCATATACCGTTGTGCTTTACAATTTGAATCAACATTAATAGAACAAGACTGGGTTGTAAAAGACAGACATAAAGGTAAGAGGGCCCAACATGCTTTTGTACATTCCTGGGAGTGGAGAGAATAAACCTGAAAGCTGCATGAACAATGCAAAGGCATATTTTGTCAATACAGCATAAAAATATTTGTCATCATCATTTGTTATGTGGTAACAAAAGCTAAACTAGCAGTCCAGCAACTATTTTAGACAAGTAACCTGTATTTTAAGTTTAGTGGTACATTTTGGGTTCAAACAAGCACCAATAGTGACCCAATTATGTAATATCTCCCACTTTACGTGGATGCAAGTCTGCGCTGTTTTTGTCTTATTTGTCCCACATGGTACACGGTTTTATTTTTATGTTACTTGAGATGGCCCAAACTGCACAGACCTGCATTCATGTGTAGCAGACATTAATACATAGAACCAGTTCATGATGATTATGAAGCACAATAGCGTTGTGGGCATTAACTGCCATAGCTAACGCCATACCTAATGTCCCTTTCACACTGCCAGCAATAACCCAGGTTATTGCACGTGAATGCGCAGCACAGTGTAAAAGGGCCAGGTTGAAAAAAACAGGCATTCCAACCCTGGTCACGGCCAGGGTTGAACACGGGTTCAACTCGGCATGCGATGCTGTGTGAACGGGTATCCCGGGTCGATGCGACCCAGGTCCCGTTAACTGCAAAGAAAGGTCGACCTGGGTCCAGTTTACTGCATAGGAAGAGCCGGCGCTTGGAGATTCTCTCATCTCCAAGCGCCAGCACAGCACGTAATGGCGGTGCCTCATCGGGCCGCCTGTCCAAAAGGGGTCTCAGCTGGGTCGCACCCGGGATGGACGCGTGAACAAAGTCCCACGTGCAACCCAGCATTGTACTGTAAAAGGGGTATTATTAATAGTTGTCCATCTCTTCAGTAGTGCAGCCTAGGCCATCTGAATAAGTACAGCTACATGATATATGTACAGGGGAGCTAGATATGATTTTTAATCCATAAAACATAAAATATTGGGTGCGACACTTTTGCAACGATCACATAACAATATTTACCATTTAAAAGCATAAAACAAACAACAATAATCTGGATGTTTTTATTTGTTCTATTTTCCAATCCGTTCTTGATAACTGCATAATGTTATGATTCACATACCTTACTACCTATTTCCCATGCCCTTGTTTACTATAATATCCAATAGTAAGAGACTGGATAGAAGAACCTAAAATATACCTGAAGGTTGTCCTGCATGGTCTGTTAGGGTTGTACAATTATGTTATTGGGGTGGTCCATATCCTTAATATGTAAAATATAAAATAAAATAAAAAAGAGCTCCAAAGGACATAATGTACACACAGCATGTCCATATAAAAACATTTTAAATACTCAACTTTAGCAGATAAAAAGGAGCAGGGGATATAAGGTAAGAAAGTAGAGCTGCTTAGGGCCAGTCCTGCAATCCGGGATAGTAACAATGCGAGGACACATGAAGGTGGTAACACTATGTACTAGTGACATTAGCATAGGCCACTGCTGCGCACACAGACAACCCCACTGATAACATGCCACATAGGAGACATAGCATACCCGGACAATGAGCGGGAAGCCCCGGGTCACGCCGGTAACGTGGCTCCGCAGCATGTTGTGTGTCAGCAGCTTCATTTTCCTCCCTTGGTTTTTAGTAACTAGTTACACAGACACGTGTGTTACACAGCGGCTACTACTTCCGGGATGCTTGGCCTCCGCCAATCACAGAGCCAGCCCTGTCACTGGTGGGAGGGACATAGATGACGTAATTCACCTTTGCACGCATGCGTCTCATACATTTTTATTTTATTTTTTTACCAGAAGACGCATGCGCAGTGACAGAGGCCTGAGCGCTCACCTTGGATGGGCGTGTCTCCTCTCTGGAAAGCTATAGCACCGCCCCCTGTGGCCCCTCCTTCGTTTAGCACAGATTAGGTAACAGTTACCGGCGGCGGCGCTTTCTATTACTGCTCTTCTTCTTCTTCTTCGTGTGGGATAGGAGCGAGGCTTGGAGCGGCGCTATGTCAATCAAGGTAATGTCTGTGCCTCCCTTACCCCTGGCTCTCCGATGGTACATGTGCCCATATCTACTGACAGCCTGCACTGCTCTCTCATGTGCCCCTGAGTTTGTCTGTGTCAGGCTTCATAGTCATTAGTACCTGTAGTGACAGTGACTTATCATAGTGGCTGAGCACAGTGTATGAGACTTTGGAAGGTTGTAACCCCAATAGTTAAAACGGGGAAAAATATACCTTTAATAAAATAATTTTGAAATATGTAATAAATCAGTATCAGAGACCCATCTACAGGATTACACTATTTATAAAGACTGGTAACTCTGTTCTAGGGCAGACAGCAATGGCTTTGTTCCTCAGTGTATGTATAGAGCGGATTAGTACATATATACACCTATAGTGGCTAATATGGTATGTTGCTGCCATAAGGCCCCCATACATCAACAATCGATTGTTGCAATTCTGCAATTTGCAATCTATTTGTGTTTAAAAACCTGCAATATATGGGCTTTACAGATCGCGGATTGCAACCAAAAAGTGATTGGAATTGTTAAATGAGATTGTCCAACATGTTGGAATCCACAGATCGATTGGGGCTGTAAATTGCTAGTGTATGACCATGATCAGCAGATTTGCAGACCATTACCAGTAAAATGATGGGCCTATCAAGATTGGCAGATCTGTGTTTGCTGCAATCGATCTGCAAACCACTGAAAAAGATCTGTAATGTATGGGTGCAGATTGCTAGATTGGGAAATCCTAACATCGGGCAATATATCTTCAAATTGTTAAATTGCGATTTTCAGATTGCTAATGTATGGGGGCCTTTACACAGAGGGACCTCTGCACGTAATCTTGCTCTCTAAGTGCATCGTTGTGCAAAATGCAATTCAAGGCACAATTAAGAGGGTGCAGGTGCTGGGTACTCTGAGTAGAATGTACCTAGGTGTTCCTAATACCTGCTAGGGATGTAACACCAAGCCAGGTAACATGCGGCGTATCTGGTGGCAGTACAACAAAAGAAGCACTTGAAACCGTGTGTTAGACGTGTCCAAGGTAACATTGAGGGTGGGAGGCCTAGAGTTCCTGGCTTCTCTTGAACCTTGACCTTGTGAGGTATAGCCACATATATTTCTGTAAGTCTCTAAAAATTGCAGCAGGTTGGTCCTCAAGAATTGACTATTATATGAATATAGGTAATATCATCTTGATGGCAAGAGACCGATATGAGGCATGCAACAATGCTAGGTACAGATGAGTATTCTGTAAATATCCCAAGTCATATGAAGCATTGTGATGTGAGACAGTAATTACAGGTCACCAGAGAAGAGACTTGCAGGGGGACTGAGTAAGGGAGGGAGGCCGTTCTATGTTATCAGTTGGTTAACGCTTGGGAGTTTGAATTGTGCATTTCTGTCAAACACTACATTATGTGAGGAGATCTATGTCAGTAAAGGTAGGTTCTTTATGGGGAGGTGAAGTTTGCTTCCCATCCCCTCTTTGGAATTCGTTCCTAAGCTCTGAATTCCCCCTCAGTGAGCCCCCCTGTTCATTCATCTTTAGCCTCACCTTCTAAATGCCAGAAATGCGGTTTGATGATGTGTGATGGGGCACACGCCCAATATCACTCTGCAAAAAGACAAGTCGTCACCAGAGCCTGCAGTTTTCTCTCCTTCCTCATGTGAATTATTAGTTTAGTGTAGTGAACCACTTCAGATTTTTTTAGTCTCCCTGCTCACCTAGATGCCCTTCTAATGTGCTGAGGGCTCTCTCGAGAGCAGGGAACGAACCAAGAGTTTTATATATTTGTGTTGAGTCTCCTATATCCAAAATACTTGGCACTAGGGGTATTTTGGATAACGGAATATTCTGTATTTTGGAATAATTGCATACCATAATGAAATATCTTGGAAATAGGACCCCAATATACTCACAGAATACATTTATGTGTTATATCCACCTTATACACACAGCCTGCAGGTCATTTTATACAATATTTTCAATAATTATGTGGCTAAAGCAAGGTTTGTGTACAGAAATGAAATTCTTTTATGTTTCATATACACCCTATACACACAGCCTGAAGGTAATTGTATATAATATTTTTAATAATTTGTGCCTTAGACAAAGTTTGTGCACATTGAACCATCAAAAGTCAAAGGTTTCATTATCTCAGTCATGCCAAAATAATTCCGTATTTTGGAATATTTGGATATGGGAGACTCAACTCGTGTGTGTGGATGTGTGTGTGTGTGTGTGTGTGTGTATGTGTATGTATATATATATATATATATATATATATATATATATATATATAATGTGTGTGTGTGTGTATATATATATATATATTAATATAATATAATTTTTTATTTTTTTTAAATGTCTCCATTGTCAAAGGTATATTTGTTACCCTTCTGAAATGCAGAATATAGAGTAACTTTACATTAAAGCTATAGATAACATTTGTAAAAATATGAAAGAGGGTGGCAGAAATGTGTGAATGTTCCAAAGAATGAGTTTTGTCTTTTAAAATAACAGATTATATAGTAATGCTAATAGTTATCTAAGGCATTTTACATAACCTGAACAGGAGGTATGGTGCCGCTACTAAGGTGATTCATGTGTCACTTTTACATAATGGTACTTGTGACTGTCATGAATATTTATAAATGCACAATGTAAGCTTCTTTGTTCATGTGGCTACATCAGCAGTTATTAACCGTGTCATCTTGTTCTTTCTCTTTAAGGTTGGAGATCCTCTTCCAGATGTCCAAGTGTACGATGGTGGCCCAGGAAACAAGACCAGCATGAGGGATGTGTTTGGTAACAAGAAGGGTGTACTCTTTGGTGTTCCAGGGGCTTTCACTCCAGGCTGCTCCAAAGTGAGTTCATGCTGTCATAGCTATAGAGTTGAGCATATGACAATTCCCACTGTGTGATCTGGGAATGGAAGATAGGAGAGGCATATCCCACTGACCAACACACTAACATTAGAATGTATTTCAGGAACGCTGTACTTAGTGTGATTGCACAGAACGTCACAGAGAAAACTTGTAGCCGCATTTAATTCAGTAAGACCTATGAGGAAATGGGCATTACTTGATTTCCAGTGGTTTTTTTATTGCCACACTTATAAGTAGAAACATGTTTCTTAATCACTGGAACAACGGACACATGAGATGAGCAGTTTATTTGACAAATCTAGTTGTTTAGTTGCTTCTCAAATTTAAAATTAATTTACCCTGACTTGAAGGGTAATAGAACCATAGTTTAAGAGTATCTGGTTTGTTCAAAACCTATTACATAATTGTGCATGGTGTCTGTCTGGCGCAGAAAATAATACCAAATGAGAAAGAAAACAGAAAAAGAAACTCTGTTGTGCGAGCACTCTTATGTTAGATTGTTGTGGACAGAACATATAAGTGTGTCCTTAAAAATTAACTTTTATTATATGTATCTAAAAGGAACCAGAAAAAAGTATACACATACACTATACCAAGTACATAAGACAATACACATAGTATAGATACAAAGTAGATAAGAAATAGATAGCACCCTGAGACTGGCGAAATATGAGAAAAATATATACAATTTAAATAGGTACCATATCAAATACATAAGACAATACCAGACAATACACAAAATACAAATACATAAAAAGTGAAATTGTACCCTGAGACTGGCGAAATATTGGAATAATAAATACCTTGTAATAAGGTTAATAACTAATGACTGTTCGTATAATCTTGTAGCAGTAGTACCCGAAAATATTTTAGTTAAAAATGAATAGTGGGTATGAGAAAATTCAGTAAAGTCTAGGCATAGAGTTGCTTCTCCTCCTCGCCTATGCTATGAGCTATCTATGAGGAGTGAGAGATTACCGGAGGACAAATTGCCTGTGGAAACAACAGACTAACAGGGACGTTGCTCACATTTCATTTCTGCTTTCGAGTGTCATACTTAAAGCATCGGACACTCAATGAGAGAATTACTATAATGAGATAGCCCGCAGTTAATAGAAATTTCAGAAAAGTAGATAAAGTGGGTGGGATGTCACATTAAATCATATAATTACCACTTAAAACAAGGATATCAGTCACAACCACCTTTCAGACTAATGTCTGATTATTCATATATTCCTGAAAGGACCTTCCCCATTGGCTGTATATTTTATCCACAGGTCTGCTGTATGTTAATTAATCATGGATTAGAAGATGAATAATGACAAAGACAACAAGAGTGATACATACAATTCACACATAAAGAACACAGATGCTATATACTAATCTATTGCCTCTGTTGTATTCAAAAGGCAGAAGTATCCACATCTAAAATTTATTAACACCACTATGAATCACTCATATCAGTCAAAAAGTGATTTAGGTTATATGATTGGATGAAAAATTACTGTTTCTAAACATATAGTAACTGCTTTTGTATATACATCAGCAGATGCAAAAATTAAGAAGGTATATAGCTTTATGCTCAGTGTTTATCTATGATCATAGAAAATAATACTCTGTTACCATAAATTTAATGGGGGTAACATATATTCTACAAGGGTATTAAGGAAAGATAGACACAACTACCACAAATGTTTCTGTGTACATTCAATGTAATATCATCCTCTTGAACATGAAAGGGTAACAACAGTAGATGTATATAAATTCTGTAAAATCTATGTCAGGATAGAGTATGGCTCGTAGATATAACCATTTGTGAAACCATATTCTATCTACGAGCCATACTCTATCCTGACATAGATTTTACAGAATTTATATACATCTACTGTTGTTACCCTTTCATGTTCAAGAGGATGATATTACATTGAATGTACACAGAAACATTTGTGGTAGTTGTGTCTATCTTTCCTTAATACCCTTGTAGAATATATGTTACCCCCATTAAATTTATGGTAACAGAGTATTATTTTCTATGATCATAGATAAACACTGAGCATAAAGCTATATACCTTCTTAATTTTTGCATCTGCTGATGTATATACAAAAGCAGTTACTATATGTTTAGAAACAGTAATTTTTCATCCAATCATATAACCTAAATCACTTTTTGACTGATATGAGTGATTCATAGTGGTGTTAATAAATTTTAGATGTGGATACTTCTGCCTTTTGAATACAACAGAGGCAATAGATTAGTATATAGCATCTGTGTTCTTTATGTGTGAATTGTATGTATCACTCTTGTTGTCTTTGTCATTATTCATCTTCTAATCCATGATTAATTAACATACAGCAGACCTGTGGATAAAATATACAGCCAATGGGGAAGGTCCTTTCAGGAATATATGAATAATCAGACATTAGTCTGAAAGGTGGTTGTGACTGATATCCTTGTTTTAAGTGGTAATTATATGATTTAATGTGACATCCCACCCACTTTATCTACTTTTCTGAAATTTCTATTATCTGCGGGCTATCTCATTATAGTAATTCTCTCATTGAGTGTCCGATGCTTTAAGTATGACACTCGAAAGCAGAAATGAAATGTGAGCAACGTCCCTGTTAGTCTGTTGTTTCCACAGGCAATTTGTCCTCCGGTAATCTCTCACTCCTCATAGATAGCTCATAGCATAGGCGAGGAGGAGAAGCAACTCTATGCCTAGACTTTACTGAATTTTCTCATACCCACTATTCATTTTTAACTAAAATATTTTCGGGTACTACTGCTACAAGATTATACGAACAGTCATTAGTTACTAACCTTATTACAAGGTATTTATTATTCCAATATTTCGCCAGTCTCAGGGTACAATTTCACTTTTTATGTATTTGTATTTTGTGTATTGTCTTATGTATTTGATATGGTACCTATTTAAATTGTATATATTTTTCTCATATTTCGCCAGTCTCAGGGTGCTATCTATTTCTTATCTACTTTGTATCTATACTATGTGTATTGTCTTATGTACTTGGTATAGTGTATGTGTATACTTTTTTTTCTGGTTCTTTTTAGATATATATAATAAAAGTTAATTTTTAAGGACACACTTATATGTTCTGTCCACAACAATCTAACATAAGAGTGCTCGCACAACAGAGTTTCTTTTTCTGTTTTCTTTCTCATTTGATTGCTATATGACTCTAGTGAGCACCACCACTTCTCATTTACCTAAACCACTTTATCAGCGGTACTATTGGGTGAGATTAGTGGTATTTCTGAATATGTACAGATATATGTACATATAGGTAAAGCTATACCGTTAATTATATTACTATATTATCGTTTTTGCCTGTGCGACGAGTCCTCCCATCCCCTATTTCCCCTATTACAAATTGCAGAAAATAATACATAAACACAGCCTGAATAGAGGCAGCAACTTGTACAAGAAACCAAGAGGGACTAAATCACACTTAGGGAGAATTCAGTTAGAAGCGAGGCGATGTAGCTCCCAGAGTGTCTGGAGCTATTCAGTTGCTCACATTGTGAGGTTTCAGCAGAAATCAGCACTAACTAGTGCCTCGGGTTAGTCGCGATGTTACGGCATGAGGTAACCGCTTCGTGTTGACACTTATGTCCTAAAATGCAGTTTACTTCGACTAAGCCCCAGGCATATGTCGAGGAAAATGGCATCTCCTGACTTAACTGGATTTGCAATTGAATAGCTTGAGCTACATCCCTTTGCTTCTAATTGACTTCCTCCCTAATGCTGGGCATACACTGTACAATTATCTGTCAGATATCTGTCCAATCTGGCTGGTTGGAATGAAAGCCTGGTAATGTATGGGAGCAAATGACAATAGAAATTTGCTTCCAAACACTAGATAACGGACCAGAGTTTCCATCCCACCAGACAGATTTGACAGATAATTGTACAGTGTATGCCCAGCATTAGAGGCAATAAATATGAAAAGAGGTCTGACAGAGAGAAAAGGACAGACAGAGAAATTAAGGGGCAAAAAGAGAGTAGGTGGGAAGGAAAACAGACACAGGATAGAGGGGTGGCAGGTGCTGACAGACATTTGAGAGAAAGGTGGGGAAGAGAGACTGAGACTGGATAATAGGGGCAGAGTGTCTGAGAAAGGGGAGAGAGAGACGGGAAGGTGGGGAAAAGAGGAAAAAAACCTGCAGTGATAACAGGCACAATAGGTAGTGACCCATTGAATGACACGTAAAGAAATGCTAGTTAACAATATTGATTCATTGTTTAAAATCATGTTTCTGGCTGCACCCGTCTCGCTGTACTTGCTGTCATAGATGGAACACCTGATTATGATCATTGTCCTGTGATTGCAGCTGTCTGAGAAGGAACTTGTGCAATAAGGGTCTGTCAGTAACAGACCCAGCTGGCATCTATTATATGCACTGAATCCGCTTCCAACCTGTCAGCTGCCAGTTTAGAAGGTGACGTTCTCATGAATATGGAGACTCTTCCCACAAAATATGTCTCCATTGTCTGTAGGTGGCAGGCCCACAGGATCATACTTTTTATAAGCCGGTTACCAGGGAATCCACTTGTTGACCATAACCCGTGGTATACTGTTTTTATGCGTTAACAAGAAAAAAAATTATGGACAAAATCCATTAACTAAATATATGTTTGTATGTTTTCTTGTTTTTAAACTCTAAAATGTATATTTTACATAAGATAACTGTATTTACTGGTGTTATCTATAATCTCTAGTCTGACTGTACTACAAAGTGTATGATTTACTGTATTTATATAATATAATTTAGGCAGTTAACATTTGGTTATCTAGTAATAAATTTTCCACACAATGACATCTTTACTGCAAAGCCATGACGTGGTGAGATAAAATATCGATCTTGTGTGCATTTTCTCCACTTATCTTGCAATTCCTCTGATGCAATGCCGTCATTTATAACCTTAATAACAGTTATTGCATATAGCGCCAACATATTGCGCAGCAATTAACGGAGAATATTTAATCTTCCACATTGGCTGGTAGGAGGAGCTTACATCCTGTATTTCCTACCACACACACATTGTACGGTTCAATTTGTCAGAAACCAATTACCCCAACAATTTGTGTAAGCAGTGTGGTAGCAAACCGCAGCACCTGGAGGAAACCCACAGAAACGCAGGGAGAACATACTAACCTTAAAGAATCTCTTGCATAACATTTCAATGACCACTCTGAAATCCTGCTGGTTTTATCACCACAAATTCTGCCAGAGTGTTCCTTATTTAGCAGTGCTGTTATTTTCCATGTGACGCTGCATCAGTATATCGTCAATCGTTTCTTTCATGGTTTTTGTACAATTGCTGGGGGTGGACAAAGAAAAGAAGGCTGAGTGAAGAATAGGGAATTGCAAAGCGCACATACACAGATTTGTATTCACAGTATGTATTTGCATAAACATGTTTTGCTCTATAAACTGCACCAGTTTGTAAAGCAAAATGTTTTGCACTGAAGTAAACCTATTCGTAAATGAGGCATGCGTTTGTGTGGTTAAGCATTCAGTACTATGTCTTTATGGTGTAAACTGTGATACATAGGTCTTCATTAGCTAGGAGAATACTTGAGCACATCATGAATATGAATAAATCGTTGCTGGGTTTAACATACCTGTTCTTTTCTGTATCTCAGACACACTTGCCGGGGTACGTAAGTCAGGCGGAGGATCTGAAATCCCATGGGGTGGAAGTTCTTGCTTGCATCTCGGTCAATGATCCCTTCGTTGTGTCAGAATGGGGGAAAGTGCATGGCGCAGATGGGAAGGTAAAAGGAAAAATAACTTTTTATTTGTAAATACTGGTATAAAAGTACATAGGTGGTTCTACCAATAACAAAACTTTCTGAAATAGTCTCCAGAATGATTCATCATGTAATCTGCTGTACGGAAGAAAACAATCAAGGATAATTAAATTATACATATCTATGTTCTGATATAGTATTTTTCAATTGACTGCAGAAACCTCACTAGGCAAAACAGTACATTACTGAACAAACAAGCTTTATGACCTCTAATTTATTGCTGGCTCATGTATTTTTTAGTATTGGATTCCCAGCTTCGACTTGTTACCTAGCTCCTAATGTCATGATCATTTTTGCGTCTCCTGTGTTAGGTGCCACTATGCAGGCCATGAAGAGGTATGCCCAAAATTTAAAAGAGCAATGCTTTTTACTAGCCATATTTAGCTAGTAAAATCAATGCCCTTTTAAATTTCAACTGGAAGCTCTTGGGTTTTGAACCTGATGCTTGGTAATTAAACCCCTAAATGTGTAGATGACTCTGAATAGTATTTTAGAACAGAGGGAAAGGCAGCACAAGAGTTAAATAGAGATCAGACAGGCTGTTGTGTAACTCCAGAAATTGGCTTGCTTCCACCTCTGTGGAACGTGTTGTGTAACCTCAGTGAACAAGGAAAGAACAGGCGATTCATCGGCTATTCTATCACTGCTGTCAATTTGTAACCGGTTACACTGACTTTAGAATGCATGAAAAGATCATATTTAACGTATTATGTTTCTCGATTTGGTGTTTTAACCTACTTTGAGAGCAAGCAGAGTTTGTAAAGTGAGGAATAGAGAAGACAGGACAAGACAAAGGAACCTGTTTGGTCAGGGGACACAAGGAAACGAGAATAACTTCCTGTCTTTCTGTGATGTCCCATCAAAACTTTGAAACTTTTTTTAGACTGTTGTCTAAAAGTAAACTACTATCTTGGCATTTTATATCTTTTAACCATGTGTGTTTTCTACTGCATGTACTCTTTTGCTTGTTTAAACTGTTTTTAGTATGTTAAGCAAAATGTTAGAACCTTCAACTATCTATAGTGCAACATATGTTTAGTTGATCAAACAGACAGTAATAGCAACAAGATAAGTTTTAAGATGCATTTATCCTCTATTATAAGTTTGCATATTGTAGCAACATAGTTGAACACTGTACATCCTATCAGAAAAAGTATAACATTCATTATCATAATTATCCTCATTCAGAAAATAATGGTTAGAGTTTTGATGCTTTTCAAGAGTATAAATAATAGTAATGTGTTATGCTCTATCTATTGTCTAACAGTCTAATCCTTCTGTAGGTTTGTATGTTAGCTGATCCAACGGGAGCCTTTGCCAAGGTAATTTCTGTGTATGTAAGTCACACCCTATAAATAATTATAGCAGCGTCTGCAGCTTTTTTTGCCATCTAGCTTACATAAGATGAGTTTGTGTAGACTATTTCCTGTGCTTTAGTAAGGAAACCTCATTTTACATATGTACATATTGGAGAGCTTTATAAACATTTTGTACAGAATAACTAAATAAATGCTTTGCCCTATGGGAATATTCAGCTAGAGTTTAGAAATGAAAGAAAACCACTGATTGGCCAACATAGATTACAGTACCTTTTATACATAGTTTTATTAATGTGCATAAACATACTGGATAATACATTAGTGGATTGATTTGTGGTTTTTGTTTCAATCAGATGGTTTACTCTGCAGCATGAGGGCAGAGAAGTAGTATTTCCATGGTTTCATAAATTCTGCCTTGGTACTATAAGTCATGTTCCAATGACCTATATAGCACTCAAAAGTGCTGAACTACTCCCTATCCTCCTACAGCCACACTATCACTACCGTGCATACCAGGGGCAGATGTGTGGGGCTATGCAGAGCAATGGTGAATATGACATACCTCTGCTGGGCAGACAATGCAGCCTCCATTGGGAAGGCGGGACAGAACCCTCAAATTGGTCCTGCCGGAATCGGGAGGGGAGGTGATATGCAGTATACGGTCACAAGGGAAAGCTCTGTTAGATTTTTGAATGACCCCACAAGGTGCTGCACAAAACCATTTCTGTAAGATTATAGGCAACTAATAGCTGACCACTGTTCATTAGTGATGGGGATACATTGTCAAATACTCTTCATTTTGGGTGTGGAAACATATTTGGGAATATAAAAAGTGCTTTTTCTTATTAGACCAATTGGTATTTTAGCTTTAGTGTCCCTTTTATTTTGTAACAAGAGATCTTTACTTCCAGACAGGCATACAGAAAATAGACACAGATACAGGACATGGTCTTATAAATTAGAACTATTAAGGTTTTTAATAACACAATGTGACAATTAAAAAAATAAAATAAATCAGACTTTTCTACAAAATGATCCTGCATAGCATATTAAAGTTAGTCTACATTTTATTTTGTGTACATACACTGAAGTGCCATGGGATAGATCCTGGTATTGCGCAGGGCCCCCTTTAGCCCCTCGAAGTGCAGCAACTTGATGTGGCATAGATTCCACAAGTGGACGGAAGACCCCTGGAGAGATGGTGACCCATGCCGTCTTGATAGCTTCCTAGGTGCAGAATCTTGGGTGCAAATAGGCCTTTCCACCAGATCCCATAAATGCTTGATTGAGTTCATGTTGGGTGAATTTGGTGGCCACACCATTTATCTGAACTCTCCAGAATGCTCCTCGAACCAATTCTGGACAACTTGGAGCATTATCCTGCTGGAATATTCCATTAGTGTGGGGGTACATGAAGCCCATTAAGGGCTGCAAATAGTCATCAGCTAATGCAACATAGCGGTTACTGGTCAATGACTTCAAGCGGACCCAACCTATGCCATGTGAACGCACCCCACACCATTATGGAACCGCCACCAGCCTCCACAGTGCCTTGTTGACAACTGGGATCCATGGCCTCATGGGGTCTGCGCCACTCCGGAACCGTGACCACGTCACATGTGGCCAGTCCTCTAAGGTCCAGTTAGCAACATTGCAAGCCCAGGTGAGGCACTGTCTGGTGTAGTAGTGTTAACAGAGGCACTCTGGTTGGTCTTCTGCTCCCATATCCCATGGAAGCTAAAGAACGCTGCACTGACCTGCTGGATATGAATCCGGTACCTCCTGCATAGAATGTGGATGTGATTTGAGCCAGTGTCACTTGTCTGTTACCACGGACAATTCTGGCTAGACGCTGCTGGTCACTATCATTAAGCACCCGTGGTCGGCCACTGCGTTGTCCACGGTGGGTGATATTGCCTTCCATGAGGTATTCCCGGTACACACATGACACAGTAGATCGAGGAATGTTGAATGCCCGCACAACTTCAGAAATGGAATGTCCCATCTGTCGGGCATCCTCCCCGTTAGAAAGCTGATAATTCATGTCTCCTTGCCATGAGCAGCCTAAGTGGTGATCAAACTGACTCACGATATGTCAGATTACAATTGATGCAGGTCTGGGCATTTCTAAGATGTCACAGTACGGTGACTCCACCTACCATTACCTAAAGCACTTTTTCACTTTTGTGTATGTATTGTTTATATTCGGTTATATGGTGTGTAGGCAGGTTGTAGCATGTCTAAGGAGGAATTCAATTTGCCATGGGACTTACTGCTGGATTTTTCCTGGGTTAAGTGCCTGGAGCTAAATTATATCCCGTGGTAAGGCATAGTTTCCGAATTAAGGGCCTGATTCAGCAGTGCATGCTGTTCGGGAATCTGCGCAGGAACATGATCCATTCTGCGCATGTGTCAGTGATTGCCAGTCTGCTGCCGTTTGTGGGCGGTGAGGGGGTGCGATGGCCTCCATTCCCCAAAATGGAGTCGTCACCGCCACTGGGAGGGGAGGAAATAGCCAGGATCTCCATCTGCTGAAGGAGATATCCTAACTTCTTCTTCTCAACTGCGGCGGCCGGCTGCGTGACCCCATGGGTCACCTTAGCCGGCCGATGTCCCGCAAAGTATCCGATGCTGCGTTGGACAACGCAGCTTGGGTACATAATGCAGCAAGGGGCGTGCTTGCGAGCAGCTTAGCTATTCCTTCTGAAGCTGAATCAGGCCCTAAGTTCCCAGAGCTATGCAATTACTGCGTGCAGTAAGTCAGAGGGTGCACTTAACATAGATTTCTGAGGTACGAACACCCACGGCAGTAATCGTATAGCTACGAGCTCATAAGCCAGGAGCTAAAAGCTGTTGGTGCCATGGCTAGTTGAATTCTCCCACTAAGCAGACATTGGTTCACTGTATATTATCCCTCAGGCTGCCGGACTACTTCTGGACAAAAAGGAGCTGGAAGATCTCTTTGGAAATAAGCGTTGTAAGAGGTGAGCCCAGCTAGAATGCCTAATATGCGACACACGTGCTATGGCAAAGCTATGGGACACATTTTTCCAGGCAACATACAGTTATTTAGGAGAGTAGCACTGCATTTGAACTGGAGCCACTACCTAGCTACTTACAGACATGTATAGGGAGAGCAGCAGAGTACCAGGCAAGTACTGGAAGTACGTCACCAACATATATATATCTGTGTGCTGTAGCACCTTTAGCGAGACCATGTCACAAGCCATTTGCTGCTGTCAGACTGAAGCTGGAAAAACCAATTGCAAAAGATAGCAGGCATGATCCCAGAATTTTTAAGAGGTACATATATATCAAGAGAATTAAAACCAATAACCGTGGGCTACTAAGTGATGAATTATTACAAGAAGTATAAAGAGAAAGTTAATGGTTGTTTTTTTTTCCCCCCTTATTTCTGTATTCACAAATGAGGATTACAGCAGGCAATTGCCTTTGCACACCACCAAATGTTGCTTGCCTAGGGCAGGAGGAAGTACATTTACACCTAATGTCCATCAAAGAAGGAATGCTGCACTAGGCTGTTAGTAACCCTGTCATCTATAGCCATATTATTGCTGTATGTCCATGAACGGGGTACTGCCACTGTACTGTCAGTAATGGTGTCATTCTTACAGAAAAGAAGTTGCTAAAAGTAAACGTGCACTCAACCTAATCTAATTTAGGAATAGGGTTAAAACCTTTAATGTATATTAAATTATTTTCAATATAAGTTATGCTGGGCATACACGGCCAGATAAAATGCCTGTCAGACCGACAGACATTTTATCTGGCAGCCTGCCAGCCGCAGATGTCGCCGGTATACACTGAGAGATTTCTCTCACAGTGTATCGACCCGACATCCGCGCTCCGCCCCCGGGGGAGGAGACATTTCCCTGTTCCTTCCGTAGGAAGGAACACAGGAAATGTCTGTCTGTCTGTCTGCTGCGCTGGGCATACTCTGCCCGATGCGGCCGACAGTTTACCGGGAAATATCGCATCGCAATGTTTAACCCTCGGTCGCCCCCCCACACGCTACAATTATCGGGGCGATCCGTGAATATCGGGCGGATCGTCCCGATAATTGTAGCGTGTATGGCCAGCATAAGACAAGTTCCTTAGAAACCAAAGCAAAATATTTAAAAACTAGTAGTAGTGTTAAAAATAAATAACACCTAATTAATGTACGCAAATTTTCCTTGTGTTTATACTCTTAAAGCCCCGTACACACTGTGCGATATATTTGATAATGATATCTTTCAACGCTGTATCGTTCAAATAGTCTAGTGTGTATGCACTTACAAACAAACGATGCGCGCTCCCATGGCTTGTTACTGATATCCCCAGTCGTCTATACATGCAGTCCAATCTGAGGATATCGCTAACTATGCCATGCTGCCGAATGCAGCATGGCGCCCCCCACCGTCGTTTGTTGTTGCCGGCACCCCCAGCAGGTCCGCCGCATCTGACATCGCTGGGTACACACATTGTCCAGTTTGTACCCAGTTGTGAATGGTGTTTTGACAGCTAAGACAGCAGTATATATTTAGAATCCTTACCAGAATTAATTAAGAACTATATTTGATAGATATAGTAGATGCATATCACACATAATTGCAACTATCTTGCATATTATTGCAATGCTAGCCATTGGGGACTAGTTCTATAGCCTAATTGCTGAACCCAAGGTTAGTATCCTGTAGGATCTAGACTTGTCTTTTCTCTATTAAACTGCATACACACACAACGATTTTTTGAACGATTATCGTTAAACGATATTGTTTAACGATAATCGTTCGAAAAAATCGTTCAAACGATGAACGATTATAGTTCATGCGCATTCACGTTTGTAGTTCAGTCAGACTTGTCAACTCAACGATTTTCAGTAAGGGAATATGCAAAAATCGTTTGTAGTTTAAAAAAATCGTTCATTACACTTTAAAAAATCTGACAGATAATCTGACAGAAGATCGTGCATAAAATTGTTGGTAACAAAATCGTTGTGTTTGTGTATGCAGCTTTACACACACAACTTTATTTTCTGTTTCCAGTGAAGCAGCTATTTTCCTCCTGATGAAGGAAGGTCACATAACTAACTTTCTTTTTCTTTTTTTCAGGTTTTCTCTTGTAGTTGAAAATGGGAAGGTTAAAGCAGTTAACATAGAAGAAGATGGAACAGGTCTAACATGTAGTCTGGCTGGAAACATAACGTCTCAGCTGTGAGATGGGTCGAAGCTTAAACAGGATTAGGTTTTGCTCTTTGGAGATATATAGCACGTCCTAAAATAATATCCTGATCAGTTATGTCAGATACCTCAATACGTAATAAAGAATACATTAAATACTTGTAATGTGCTTAATGTCCTATTTATACTGAAGGGTAATGCCTCACTTGACCAGAGAAGAACCTGATCAGTGTGTGCTTGTAGTTATGATAACCATGGTTCTGGTTTGCTTGGTGTGTATGGATCAGGATTTGGTTTGTAGCCTGGCCCCTCTATGAGATTTTTGGTGAATTAGAGGGCCAAAACATTGGGATTCGCTTAACCCATGCTGTAACTCCTAATAACCAGCTTTCAATGGTCTGACTACAGATAACTTAATCTGAGATTTAGTTATTTGCTGTGAGTCTGAACAGGTCATAAAAGTAGTAATTGCATCATAATAAATGAACTCTGAGTACTATTTGGTGATCACTGATGCAGTCTGAGATATAAGCCATAATATAGTTTTAGCTTGCAAAAGGCAAATGACATAGGTGCCAAACTCATTGGGTCGATTCATTTAACGTTCCCGGGGGAGTAAGTGTGGCTGTGTCACACTTATAATAGCTTTGGGTTTGCTGAAGTTTGTTCACCGTCCCATTGTGCGGTGTATAGGAATCAGCAAGGGGTGCGAGATCGGCTGCTGTTGCCAGAATTTCTACGCTGTTGCAATGGTAACTTGCACGTACTTTAATTGACCCCACTGGATAAAACTTTTGGATTGTTCTCACATTCCGGAAAATACCATATTTCAGCCTTTCTTTGTCGTGTTTTAAATTCATATTTCTGATTATTGAATTTGTATTTAAATTAGCAACCTGTTGTTATTCCTCTTATATGGTGCCACAAAGGGTCCGCAGCACCTTACAAAGTACATAAACCGAAATAGAGTGAACAAAACAAGAAAAAAAATAATCCTGATATGAAGTAAAACCACCATAAAATTCTATCAGGCCTGATGGTCGCTATAAACATGACATATATATTTTAAGGGGCACAATGGCATTAAATTGAAATTCTGGGAACAGGAAAATGACTGCAATGTATTATGTCCTTTTCTAGGTGGCTAATCTTGGACCCATAAATTCACTATATTCTAGAAATGAGAAAACATAAATGACATCTTTTCCAATCACGTTAGTGAACAGAATACAGGACATTTCTATTTACTTTATATTCCCATGCCATGCATTTTCATAGTACACACAATGACAATACTATAAAGTACAATACATGACAGAATATGTAATAATATGAATACACACTGGGTTAATATTACATGTACCAATACAATAGCTGACTACACACTCGGGAATAGCTGACCAGTGTATACAGCTGCGCGGAGAAAGGCTGACTCCATAACAGAATGATGTAAACACAGGTGCTAACAGTTACCCCAAGCTGGGTGTCTCCAGGCTAACTTTGGTTACCAGAGTCTGCGCAATGAAGGGCTTCCTGCATCATTCTGTCTGTGTGGTAAGAAAAGGGAGGTAACAAGGCAATGAGAGAGGAACTGATGTATGTGAAGAAACCACAGAGTGTTACATGGTAAAGGAGTGCTCAGTAGACAGAGGGGAAACAGCAGGAGGATTGAAGTGTGCACGGGATGTGTGACATGGTGAGGGAGTAGTAGTGTAAGAGACGGGGCACACTGTACTGCCAGCACTTTAATCCACAAGCTATGGAAAGCCGTGAGGTGCGAACCATTGAACACCTGATGGACGGAGCATTGATCACATGGGTAAGGAGGATTGCTGTGACACTGTTTTATATACTTACACTAAGAGTGAACATGGCTGCTCTGCATATTTACATTTTCAATTTATATTTTAAAATCTAGACCTTATGAGTCAGTGTGCGTGGTACAGGATATAGACTTGTGATCCTACATATACTGTAGGCGTGAGTACATTTCTGTCTGTATGATGTATCTTTCCATAAGGTGTAAGCACGTACAAGGCTATGCATAAAGTCCTATAAATAGTTCAAGCAAAGTGCAAAAAAGCATTGCTAGATCTATGTTCACCATATTGGTTTCATAATGTAGACCTCTATTCTTTTGTAAGTGAATGCCTGATCCAGTACCATATATACCTCAATAGTTTGTGGCCCCTCAGTGTATCCAGCACTTAGTTTTTTATATCTACAGTATGTTGTCCATTCACTAATAAAACTGGATTTATAGCATGAGACAACATAAAATATAATAATGTAATGCCTCACATCTTCCTCATTTGCTGTTTACTTGAAAGTAGCTGCCTGTGTTTGTATACAGGAAGGTTAAAGAAATTAGGGTCTTCCCTACTGGCTTTGTATAGCATTATGCAAAACCTACGTGTATCAAAAGAGGTGGCGCTGCCTGGAGTCACTTCAAAGTGCCAAAATAAACTTCTGCGTGAAACACAATATGAAAAATGACCGTCAATATAAATATGTACATCTAGTTCCTGCCATATAACCAATATAGTCTCCTTGGAATAAACGCTACGAGGAAAAAGGGGGGTAAAGGTGTGTAATATCTAAAAAATTGTAACAGAACCTGGTGAATTTACTAAATAGGAATTAAATAATGCAAGTATAAAAAAAAAAAAGTTAAAAGAAATATGAATGATACATATTCAGAACATAGGGGCATATGTATAGCTTATTTTTACATAAAATTATGCAGAAACTGCAGTTTCTGCATAATTTTATGTATCGATACTATGTACCAATAGCACAATGTAGGAGATTTCACAGAAATCTCCGGCAAAGTGGTAAATAGCACTTCAGATCGCAGTCCCCATTATTGTTAATGGGGACTACGATCTGAGCCCTATGTACTAAACTCCAAAAAGTGAAGCTTTTCAGAGTTTAGTCCCAGTAGTTTACACTATCTTCAGATGTGTAAACTTACTGTAAGTCTATGGAGGCTCCAGGGGCAGGAGAGCGATCTTTCGATCTCTCCCCCGCAGCAGCTGGCTGGCCTCGGAAGCCGACGATGTGCGCATGCGTAGTGTCAGCTTCCCCTGGGGGTAGTCTCACGTGGTAGACTTCGCTTAAATGCCGGAGATATAACTTGCGGGGACAGCGTTTACTGCAACCGCTGTCTCTGCGAGTTCCCCTTGGTACATAGCGGGGATATTTTCATTAGAAATGAAAATATTCCCGGCGAGATGGATACATAATCGTTGCAGTGCCACGATTATTAGTACGTAGACCTCTTAGTCTTGTGTAAGTGGATTCAGTAAGATAAAAACCACTCTTGTGTGGCGTAATTCAGTCCACCAGACAGATTACATAGAATGGTTAGGCTCCATCACTGGGGAAAAAGTCACTTAGTATATACAAGCACAGATGTATTTACCAGTGCAACTGGATAAATGCAGGAGGTGAAATAAGCAGTCTCAGCAGGTGTATAATAGTCTGCATCCTGTGCAGTCCTTTTGCTAGTACGAGTATCCCCTGATAAATTGCAGTCGGCAAAGAGTGGACTTATTGATGTTCCGGTCTGTGGTGTGACAATTAAAGTCCTTCCAGTGAAGAAAGATGATAAATCCAATATAGTGAGGAGTGCTGGTGTGGAAAGCTTAATGCAAGGATGGGAACCTCAGGCTCGGGGGCCGTATAAGGCCCCTGGAATCATTTGGTCTGGCCCTCTGAGCTTTTTTTCTGCTAGCCTCATCTGGCTAGCAGGGTGCCTAGAATGGTACCCCGTAGCCAGAATCTAAGCAGCAGTGCCGCCTGTAGAATACTTAGGACGCTACATACGGTCACACCACTGCCCTTACAGCTCCCCAGAGCATCCTCAGGATGCTCCGGGCATTGCTGTAATCACCGGCAATTGTGCCTCCGCCCCTGTGTGACATCACATGGAAGGGGTGTGGCCTGCAAATATATATCACCAAATCCAGGCCCAACCCACATTCCACACTCACAACGAACTATAAATCCAGCTAACCTCATAAACATTGCGTGCCTCCCTTCACCATCCAAGTCACTAAAATGTGCCTTATGGAATGCATGCTCTGTCTGCAATAAGCTAACATCCATCCATGACCTCTTTATTTCAACCAACCTCAACCTCCTGGCAATAACAGAAACATGGCTTACACAATCAGACACGGTCTCCCCCGTTGCACTTTCAGATGGTAACCTACAATTCTCACATACCTCCAGGTCTGGTAAATGTACAGGAGGTGGGGTAGGAATATTACTCTACCAATCTTTCACATACACAGTTCTCCCACAGGTACCTTCACTCACATTTACATAATTTGAAGTACATTCTATCAGGACTTTCACCCCTTTCTCTCTGCGAGTTTCTGTTATCTATCGCCCACCTGGGCCACCTCAACAATTTCTGGAACACTTTTCTGCCTGGCTCCCTCACTTTCTATTCTCAGACATCTCCACCATCATTATGGGTGATTTCAATATCCCCATTGACAGTCCACAATCTCCTCATGCCTCCAAACTACTCTTTAACATCCTCTCTTGGCCTCTCCCAATGGACTGACTCCTCTACTCATCAGGAGGGCCACTGTCTTGATCTTGTATTCACCAGACTATGCTCAGTTTCTGATTTCACTAATGCTCCTTTCCCTCTCTCAGATCACAACCTTATCACCTGCACACTCTCCTCCATTACATCAACATCATTGAAATCAACCAAACCTAAAACCCGTAAAAATATTAATGCCATTAACCTGCAACAACTATCTACCTCTCTACAACAACAACTTTCACCAATTTCTACATTCACTTCTCCTGAGACTGCTGCATCACACCTAAACCAGATTCTAGAAAAAGCCCTCAATGAAGTAGCTCCAGCTACCCATCACACACCACGTAGAGTTAGACGTCAACCGTGGCATTCTAGCTTAACAAGGCATCTACAAAAACTCTCACGTAAAGTTGAACGTCAGTGGCGAAAGTCTCATACTCCAACTGACTTCCTCACATATAAGACTATCTACAACTCTTATCGTACTGCTCTGGACACTGCCAAACAAACATATTTCCAATCTCTAATCTCTGCTCAAGCTTCTAACCCCAAGCAACTTTTTAATACATTTAAACTGCTTCTTACCCCTCCATCACCCAAACCACCTGCTACTATCTGTGCACAAGATCTTGCTTCCTATTTTAGGGACAAGATTGATAAGATCCGAAATGAAATGGTAGGCTGTTCCTCAGCTAGAGACCTGCTCAATTCCCTACCTGAATCCTCTGGCACATTCTCTTCATTTGATCTCACAAACGAAGATGAAGTATCTACACACTTCTCATCCTCCTACTCTATTACCTCTCCTCTAGATCCTATACCCTCACAAATCAGTAAAGCTCTGTCTCCTGTGCTTATCCCAACCCTAACTAAAATCTGTAATCTTTCTCTCTCTACTGGCAACTTTCCACCACTGTACAAGCATGCAGTGATTACTCCCATTCTGAAAAATAAAATTCTGACCCTAATACTCTCTCAAATTACCGTCCTATCTCCCAGCCACCATGCCCCTCCAAGCTACTTGAGAGACTTGTCTACACCCACCTCACACACTTTCTTAACTCACACAACTTATTGGACCCACTTCAGTCCGGCTTCGTTCCCAACACTCCACAGAGACAGCACTGACTAAGGTAGTAAATGATTTTGTCACTGCCAAGGCTAAAGGCCATTACTCACTCCTAATTCTTCTATATCTCTCTGCTGCTTTTGACACTGTTGACCACACTCTTCTCATACAAACACTGCAATCCCTAGGTCTTAAGGACACAGCTCTTTCTTGGTTTTCTTCCTACCTATCTGATCGCTCTTCTTTTACTGTTCATTTTTCTGATTCTGCCTCCTCTTCGCTACCTCTATCAGTTGGAGTACCGCAAGGCTCTGTCTTAGGTCCTCTGCTATTCTCAATCTATACCACCTCTCTTGGCAAACTGATCGGCTCTTTTGGATTTCAGTACCATCTGTATGCGGATGATACTCAAATCTACCTATCCTCTCCAGATATATCTCCATCTGTATTGGTCCATGTCACTGAATGTCTTTCTGCCATTTCATCTTGGATGTCATCTCGCCACCTGAAACTTAATATTTCTAAAACAGAATTAATTATATTTCCACCGGCCAATAACAGTTACCAACCTGATCTCTCTATCACTGTTGATACCACAACCATCCACCACACAAGCTCGCTGCCTTGGTGTCATCCTTGACTCTGAACTGTCCTTTGTTCCCCACATTCAATCTATTTCAAAATCATGTTACATACATTTAAAAAACATTCAAAATTCGACCATATCTCACACAAGACAACTCTAATCCATGCACTTAGTATTCCCGCATTGACTATTATAGGTAGCCTCCTTACTGGTCTTCCCAAAAACAGGCTATCACCATTACAATCCATTATGAATGCAGCTGCAAGGCTTATCTTCCTTGTGAAACGTTCTTCTTCTGCTGCCCCGCTCTGTCAGTCCCTCCATTGGTTGCCGGTTTTCTACCGTATTCAATACAAAATACTTTCACTTACACATAAGGCTAATAACCAAACCACACCAACATACATCTCTTCACTCATCTCAAAATATCTCCCAACCCGACCTCTCCGCTCAGCACAAGATCTGCGTCTCTCATCCCCATGCACTACTTGCTCCCATTCACGCTTACAGGACTTTCTTCGCGCTGCACCCACTCTATGGAATGAACTACCTCGCACAATAAGACTTTCCTCTAGTCTCCAATCCTTCAAGTGTTCCCTGAAAGCTCACCTCTTCAGGCAAGCTTATCAGATTCCAGAACCTCCCACATAACCTTTATAGCTTCCATATCTAATTACATCCCCTTTTACAGTCCACACACAATCTCACACATCGTCTTTCTCTCATATCCTAATGACATTTGGTCGACATTCCTGTGTGACTGGATCATGCAGCCAACCAAGAAACTGTGCATTCTGGCTGGACCAAAATGCAATATATAGCACCTATCCTTGTGTATCAAAGCCTATTTCCCTATAGATTGTAAGCTTGCGAGCAGGGCCTTCCTACCTATATATCTGCCTGTTATTACCCATGTTTTGTTCTATTAATGCTTACAATTGTAAAGCGCAACGGAATATGCTGCGCTATATAAGAAACTGCTAATAAATAAATAATAAATAAAATATATATCAAAATGTCCCTCAGCAGAAAAAAGGTTCCCCACCCCTGGCCTAATGCATTCCCCTGTCTACTGACAGCTTCTTCAGAGGCAATGTCCTACTCTGATTTCTTATTCTTAGTATGGTTTATACACTATAGCACCACTAATTTATGCAGCGCTGTGCAGATAATGACTCATTCATATCAGTCCCTGCCCTATTGGAGCTTACAGTCTATTGATCTACCATAATGTTTTTGGAGTGTGGGAGGAATCTGGAGCACCCAGAGGAAACCCACGCAGCCATGGGGAGAACACACAAACACCACACAGATGGAGTCTTGGACAGGAACACTAACTGTAACCACTGCACCGCCCTATACAGTCTCTGATTTTTAATTCAGAGAATATGACAGAATGGGAGTAACTGGCTCCTGCATTACATTACAACGGCTGCATAATGAAGGGAAGTCATGCAGCTCAACCAATTGGGAGGAGCAGAAGTGAGTTCAGTGTATTCCCCTGTGGTGTTTGACTATTCACATATTTTAAGATAAGTGAGGGAGGTGAGAATGGCATGTGGGGGATTGGTATGTGACAGGGTAAGGGCATGTGGAGAGGACTATGTGGGAAAATCAGTGTGGCAGGTGGGGGCATGTGAGGAGGTCTGACTGGCATATAAGTTCTGGATGGAATTTTGGAACAAGTCAGGGGCATTTTGGTGTGTCTAGTATACTGAGTTACCAATAACTGCTTTAAAAAGATTTTTGGTGCTTCAATATGCACCAAAAACAATGCAAGATGTTTTCTGTAAATGTTATCATTCACATGGATATAAAAAAGTACATTGAGAGTAACGTTTCCTCACACAATAGAAGAATGAAGTATAAAGACAGAAGCACAATATTATCTCTATACAACCAATTCAGTATCTGTTCTGCAAAACTCTCTCTGATGATGACTAGTGTTCACTTACAGAAGTTGTGGCTTCTGAAACAGGACATTGCAGATTCCCATCAATTAACACCTCATAAAACTGTCACTGGCATTTATTTAATAACATGAAATGGTTGCTGTGTGTTACAGTTATACACATTGCACCATTTTAGTAACTGAACCCAGTTATGTTTATCAAGTTCAGCAATTCACTGTCTGCAAGACGCTCTTATGTTTAGTGTTCAATTATTGTATCAGTATTGAGAGTGTAGACATAGTAATAGTAAGTGGTCATATTTTTGACAGTCACTGTTGACAGTGAATATGGCGACTGCATAATGCCAACACATTTGAAATGTTACTTAACTGACTAATTTATTTAGTCAAAACCACACAGAATTTTTTAATTTTTTATTTAATTAAGTTTAAAAGGTATTTTTACTAATATATTTCAATATTTTATTGACAAAATATATACACCTTGGGGATGTTTTAATTTCACTTCCCTCCCCCATGAAAAATAGTCCCTCTCCACCAGTGTCAAAAGATTACCAGCAATATCAACTCCCACACAGCTAGCGGTAACAGGTCTCCGTGGCAGAGCCCCCACCCTACGGGACAATGGGTCCCCAGTTTAGCCCTCCTCTATACTGTATCTCTGATACCTGCTGTGATCGCTCCATTACCACTGGTAGCCGCATCCCCATAGGTTTCTATGGGGGATGCGATGTTGGCAAATTTACCAATATCTGGAATGTGATTCATTCCCGATATTGGCCCCCTCAGCTAACGCCATCTGAAGATGGCATTAGTGGCTGTAACCTATGGGCTACACACCGTATAATTAGCCGGCGGAGGTATCTGCACCAACCCTCTCCGGCTATGGAGACTGTGCACTGGCCGGCAGCTCTCCAGAGACATCGGAACCCGTGTCCCGGATGATACATCTGGCTGCTATGATCGCATTTTGCAATGCGATCATGGGTGGTACTGTCATGCCCTGATTGTGTTGCAAAAGCGATCATTAATAAATGGGGGAATATATATATATATAATTATTAAAAAAAAATTATATATATAACCCCAGCCACAAGAAAATATATTAAAATGGGTAGCATTAATCCAATTGGTTAATTTAGGGACAGGGCCAGAGAAAAAATAAAGGTTAAAGGTCGGTCCTGGGACTTTGTTACTTACAGGGGTGGGGGGAATTGTGTCATCACGTGAGTTGAGGATGGATGCTGCAGTATCATGTATCTTGTGCACATCAACACGTGGGCATGCGTCTCCACATTGGCATCCATCGCCAAGTGTGCACACATTTTATATACTGTGGGTGTTGTCACCTAGAGTCACAAGGTTGGGGTGGAGATGGGTTGGGCATGGGCAGCTCTAGGTGAGGATAGATGGTGTTAGGGCGGCTCCCTATGCTTAGATAGGCCGGACAGATGGATTTACAGGTGCAGCTGGAGGTGAGGAGGGATGGATGTGTATAGGCATAGAGTGGCTTGTGAGTGGGCAGCAGATGGGGCGATCCACATTCTATCTATCAACTCTGCTCCTAAAGGACTGCTCACATTAAAATGACTGTGAGTCATCTCAAACACTTGCTGTCTGCATAATCTGGACACTCCTTACTGACCTCCCTGCTTGCACACAATGACTTATCACCTTGCTTGCTGCTCTTACTGACTGCTTTTTATTATTTTTTTAAACATCTCTGACTACATCATTTCAGTGCCAACATAATTTTGCCTTTATTGCCTTAAAATTATTATCTGTATTTCCATTTGTTTTTTTTACCACACCCTCATGCCTATGCACGTTTAACATTGGTTATATTTGTAGTTTCTTCCTACACACTTAAAAACTCCTGAAAATTCCCCTTGACATATACACTACTGTAGTTGTGCTTAGAATCTTAGCTGCACTGCTCTTTGACCTGCATTTTTGACAATTTAACTGCACTTTATCTATCTAATGTATGCACCACTACTTTCACATATCACCCTTGAGTACTAACTTTAATTGTACTCTGTCACGATCCTGACTTATGTTTTACTAATTGTCCTGTGATACCTGCTCTGCAGGTTAAGGTGTCCAGATTTGCCTGCAGACTACAGCATGTCTCTGTTTGCTAGCTGCTGGATTCCTCTCCTGGACTGATTGCACACCTGTGAGTCTCTCTGCCAGTGAGAGCTGCAAACTCCTGACTACTGTACAGGCAGACTTTGGCAATCTAGCTGATTAGTTAAGGCCCCCATACATCAGGCGTCCGATCCTGCAATGGGATCGGAAACGTCAATCCACCGGTCGGAAATGCCAACCGGTGGACATCGATGTTCTGCGATCCATCGCAGGATCGATGAAATTCTACATGTTAAATTTCATAGATGTGCCAATCACGATAATTTTTTATCGTGATTGGCATATCTGTGAAATCCAACATGTTGGGTTTCACCGATCCGGCGATGTCGGGTTACAGGATCTCAGCGATCCGTGCTGAGTATTTTGGTGGCCTTTAGTGCTGATCGTTCTCCCTGCATAGCTCCAGTGTGCAGCGTTGTCAGAGGAAACAGGGTCCTCTCTGAGGTGACCGTGTCTGGCATTCTCCATGTGCTCAGGAGACAGGGCGTCGCCATCTTCCCCAGGATCAGCTGATCGGATCACTGCCAATTAGAAGATGATACTGAGTCAGCTGATTTCTGCATCCAATCCCCACTGGTCAGGGGGGATAGGAGGAGCAGCCAAGGAAGTCTCAAGCTGCCAGTGCAACTGTATTCACAACCCTTGCTGCGTGAGGGAAGAGCACTCCTGTACTAGTTCACCTTGCACCTCTGGCTCCATCGGTCCCAGCCGATATCCACAGTCTATCAGTTCCAGTTGAAATCCACAGTCCGTCGCACTGCCGATACTCATGCATTTGTTGTTACCAGTAACCACTGCTCATCGATTGTTACCAGTAACCACAGACTCTGCCAGTCTCTACCAATATCCACAGAGTCCCTGTCACGTCCAGACCCAAGTCCGGATTCACAAAAAAAACAATCTGTGACTCGACTTGTATTACTTTCTGCTGTATTTGCTCCCTTCAACTTATCACTTTCTCCACTATTGTATGCTGTCCCAGTTTATCCTCGCTGGCTTCCCCACTACATCTCCTCTGAACCTTCCCCCCCCCCCTCCCTTACTCTAGGAGACTTTAACATCCCCACTGACTAAGCTTCCACCAAACTTCTTGCCCTCTCCTCCCCCACCCACTGTCTCAGACACTCCCTTGACCTTGTCTTCTCCCATTTCTGCACTCTCTGACTTCTCCCTTCCAACTCTCTGACCACCATATCCTCTCTTTCACTCTCACCACATCTCCTGCACCACCCCTCATGCCCAAATATACAGTCAGCAGATGCAATCGCAATGCTCTTGACCACACTATTCTCTCTTCGCTTGATACTATACTCTCCCCTCTATCCACCCTGGCTTGCCCTAACCAGGCAGCCTCCTTATACAACCTCACCCCCACCTCTTCTGTCCCACTTTGCTGCTCCAAGCCCA
This sequence comes from Taudactylus pleione, assembly GCA_031769625.1. NCBI lineage: Eukaryota > Metazoa > Chordata > Amphibia > Anura > Myobatrachidae > Taudactylus > Taudactylus pleione. The sequence goes on from JAUIMM010000249.1 coordinate 9,877,553, forward strand.
ACCTTGGCACACCAAATTTACTTGGTTCCTTCTAAAATGCGCATGCACTGCCGAACACCACTGGAGAAACTATCTCTCCTTAGCAGTCTTCCTCCACTTCAAGTTCATCCTCTTTTCCTACTGCTGTGCCCTCTCCCTTGCCAAGCAATTCTTTAAGTCTCTCATCTCTTCTCAGTCCTACAATCCCCACTGCCTCTTTGCCACATTCAATTCACTCCTTTGCTCCCCACCTCCCACAATGCCATTCACTTTGCCTCCTTTTACACCTCCAAAATAGACGCCGTCCTTCCCTCCCTCTAGCCACCTACCCTATTGCCACCACAATGGGAGATGAAGTCCATTCCCTTATTTTATCCTGACCCTCCCTCTACCTGCCCCCGGATCCTAGCCCCTCTGACCTCCTTCGTTCCCTCTCCCCCACTGCTTGCTCCCACCTTGCTCACCCTTTCCACTGGCATCTCTAAAATACTTGTGTGGCTTGTCTTATCTGTACAGTCTTATCTGCTACCTCTGAGATAACTTTATACTTGATCCTCTCCAATCTGGCTTCTACCCCTCCACTAACTACTCTGGCCAATGTCACCAACGATCTTCTCTTAGCCAAATCCAGGGCCACTTCTCCCTCTTGGACCTCCCTGCGGCCTTTGACACCATGGATCATACTTTCCTACAACGCAACCTTCAGACCATGGCCACTCTGACACTGTCCTTTCTTGGTTTACCTCCTACCTTGCTGACAGCTCCTTCTCTGTCTATACTTCTGGCTTCACCTCCCCCCCCATTTATCCTTCCCATGGGTGTCCTCTATGGTTCTGTCCTTGGCCCTCTCTTTTCTCTGTACACCTCCTCTCTGGGTGAACTCCAGTTCCTTTTGCCTCCAGTATCACCTCTATGCTGGTGACACTCAACTCTACCTCTGCTCTTCTTATCTCTTCCATTCCCTCCTCTCTCAGGTGTCCAGTTATGTCTCTGTCTTCTCGTCCTGGATGTCCGAGTGCTTTCTCAAACTCAACATGACCAAAACTGAACTCATTGTCTTCCCTCCATCTAGAAACTTCTCCCCTTCTGACCTCTCTTTCACTGTCAACAACCCCACTATTTCCTCTGTTCCCCTATTCTGCTGCCTGGGGCCATTCTTGACTCTTCCCTCTCCACTTTCCCCCCTCAATTCAATATCTTGCCCTATCCTGTCGGTACCAGCTACACAAAATTGCTTGCATCAAACCGGTCCTCTTCCAGGATATCACCAAAACTTTTGTCCGCTCACTGATCACCTCTCGCATTGACTACTTCAACCTTCACACTGTACTCTCCTGCTTCCATCTTGCTCCTCTCCAATCTCTACTCAGCACTGCAGATAGTTATCTTTCTCTCCTGCCAATCCACATCTGCCTCCCCTCTCTGCCAATCCCTTCACTGGCTCCCATTCCCCTACAGAATCTTCTTCAAACTCCTAATCATCACATACAGGCCCTCTCCAACTGCACAGCTCTCTACATCTCCAACCTTATCTCCTTACACACTCCCTCCCACCCTCTCTGTTCGGCCAATGACTGCTGCTTCACATTCCCACTGATTAGAACATCTCACTCCAGAATCCAAGATTTCTCCCGTGCTGCCTCCACCATTGGAATGATCTCCCTCATTTCATCAGACTATCCCCCAACCTGCCTTGCTTCAAGCAGGCACTGAAAATCCACCTGTTCATAAAAGCATATCCGTCCAACACTTGACCATGTCACCATGTAGTGTACCTCACCCTCCTGCACTCTTCAATCCTCTCACCTCTGCTCCTGCCCTTAGCTCCCAATACACTGGCTTACTCCTTATGTCTTCCATTTGTCTCCCTCTTCCCTTTAGACTGTGAACTCCATGAGCTGGGCCCTCCACCCTCCAGTTCTCATTACCTACTTCTCTTGCACACCAGCTACACTCTACACCTCCTGCTTGGGCTCTCTGCCCTTGGATTCCTACGACTTAGACCCGTTATATGCACCCATGCCAATAGCTACAGGTTTCAGCTTACACTGAATATTTCCATAGCACCCCTTGCATCCGTGTCTGTGTTGATAATTGTTACTTATTCACTGTATTGTACTGTACTGCTTTACCTTGTACTGTCTTATTATTTTAACCTCTGTAGAGCACTGCGGAGCACGTGTAGCGCCCTATAAATACAGTTTATTAATAATAATTAAAATAATTACAATAATGTATTTCTCGCTGCACTAAGAGCAACGAGGTGTGCAACCGTGGAGGTAGAATTTATGCCCGTTATATAACAAACTAACTATTGGATACATTCCCAGCAGGGTCTCCGTCAGCTCTAGCTAAGGTGCTGTTGCACACTGCAATGGGAGCCGTAGGAAGGGGGATTATATAGATCCTGTAGTAGTTAATCACTACTAATCTGCATTATAAAAATAATGTCTGTTAAACAGAGATGTCTCTGATTATTTGTATTTCCTGTTCCTCAAATATTCTGTATGTCAACCTGGGTACTTTAAGTTTATTGAAATATTTTGCATATAAAAAATAAGCTCATTAAATGCACTGCCACACAGGGACTTGTTTTTGCTCTTTTATAAACCTATGTACGTAGAAGTTCCCATGCGGTAGCACTTCCAACAGTCTACTTATTCGGTTATTTGGAAGTTCTTATTTTTAGCTTGAAAGTACCTACTGTACAATTAGTGTGGTGATGCCATATGTCACAAAGTACACCTCTACCATATTCTCTGTCCTTTCTGAACCTGATCATGCCTCAAATTACATCACACCCTTCCCTAATGACATCACGCCTCCTCCCTAATGATATCATATATCCTTTGCCGCTAGGCCAAACTCCCAACATATTGCATTGTTACAGAATATTCACTTGTCAGTAAGATTGAGATGGTTCTGGGGAATGCAAATGGATTATGAGAAAGAGAAGGGACTGGTAGTACCTGCAAGTGGCCACACATCACAATCCATTCATTCATTCAATCAGATAATATTTTTTTTAATATCAGGTTGCTAAAAAATTGCTGTATGTCTGTGATCATCTATTAAATACAATCAAATGTAAGTGGCCAAATCCATTTGAATTAGGTGAATTTCTTTTTTATCTAAAAGGATCAGATTGAAGCTGATGGAAACAGTCTGAATAAAGTGTCACAATCTAACCACTTTGCTATAGTGGTCATGTCCTGCAATTCTGTTTCTCCTTTATCAGATTATGGGTATGGAGCAAGCATTCATTTTACTGCTTTTAAACTGACTAAAAATAATGTTGTTTACAAGCATATGCAATGCAGAGTCATACACAAATTGAAGGCATCTTCTGTAATGGGGCTTTCTCACATACAGGCTAAATCCCAGAACACACGATATCGATCGTACTGTACACCCTATGCAATATTCTGAATGATGGTACAATATATTGTATTGGGGGGTTGTATCCAATTAATCGTTTCTCCTGTACACTATGGTTCTGATTCAGATATGTACATAAACCTGATAGTTTACTTACATATTCGATTGATGTGCATCTGCGCATGTGCAGAACATTTCCCGCATGATTGCTCGCAGTCCCCCCTTAGCTGCAGTATGATTGACATGCTGTTGCATTTGGGGGGCGGCGACCAGGATCAATGTACAAAACGGCAGCATTTCACCCTCGTTTTGTAGGCGTGCCAAGCCCAGGGTATGTGATGTCGGATGCAGACTGGTTCCAACGGCCAGGCTGAGCAAGAGGGGGATTTGAAATTAAATGAAATAATAAAACAGCATAAATAATGTAAAGGAAAGGAGACTGCACTCGGCAGCCACAGGGTAATATCACTGGCAAGGGAAATCTCCCTGAAATAAAAATGTAATAAAGAAAAATGCTCCTTCAAAACAGTATGTGTATGTGGTAGCATGATATACAAAATTTACACTGGCAGGGCCATGGAGGCAACCAAACCCACAACCCCAGTGCCGGAAGGCAGTAATGCTAACCATTACACCAACCATGCTGCTGTTAAACAGCTAAATCTGAGTGCTGTGCTAAGCACTGAACCAAACATGGAAATGGAAGCACATTACCCTGAAATTCAAGTCACAAAATCAACAATGAGTAGATTAGAAACAGGTTGTAAACTTACACAAGAATATATATAGTTATATACCCCAAGGACTGTTCCTATCTATAATAAAGACTGTACATAGGGCCTGATTCATTACGGATCACAGCTGCGATTACGCACGCAGTTGTGCTGTGAAAATATGCTAATGTCTGCAACTGCTCAGCCAGCATAGAGACACCCACTACCGCTATCTCACATTCATTACACCTGTGTATACATTGGTAACATTGAGTAACATCGACCCCTCATGCACAATTACAGCAGGTCTGACCTGTCTCAGAAATTATAAGAATGCCAAGGGAAGGGGAACGGAGGGGTTTAGATGAGCACAGGATAATGTAATATAAACACTGTATATATATGGTGTAATAGAAGAAATCCACAATCAAAAAAATTGTATCAAGGCCCTATGGTCAGTAGGGGTATAGGAGAGTAGCAATAATTAGTAATATTTCTTTCAATTTTTTTCATTTAAGGTATTTGACTGCAATTTTAGTGGGTTAACTCAGAGTATTCACCACAAGATTACATGTTTAAATCTTTTTTTCTGACATTACCCCGTTGTTAATTATTTCACCCTGCTTTTTTATATATCATTGTTATATGTTTTGTTTTGTCTCGTTCCTGTATGTCATTGTCCATTGCCATCAAGGAACTGTAACGTGGCAACCATTTTAATGCATATCCATTAAATGTTATATATTAATTTACTTGGATTTAAGAGTGACCCCAAATAGAGAGTTCTTTTTCTTTTCTCTTGCTCTGTCTCAGAAATTGCAAGTCTCGTCGCACGCAGCGAGTACTCAGGCTGCGTATGCCATCGCAGTGGCTAATTTATTCACGCCCAGGAAACAGCGTTCAAACGGACAGGCACGCCTGCGTTTCTCCAACCACTCCCCGTCACCACCCCCAAATGCTGACGTCCTGTCACTCTGCGATGGCTTTGTATCTGTGTACGCAATGCTGACCTGCGCACGTGCACTGTGGTGCATACGCATGCATCGGCCGATTTGTGTACGCTGTTGCAATTGCGATCCATGATGAATCAGGCCCATAGACATGAAAAAAAATTGCTAAAGGGTATATTTATCAATATTATTTTTACCCTTTTCACATATTTTAATATCACCTAAATGTACTAAAGGGCAATTGTAGGAGAATTCGCTAAATTCTTCTCCAAGCTCTAATTATCGTATGTTTTAGTGAGCAGATCGCATTTCCCATAATTTTGATGCAATCGGTTCAGATTTACTAAAATGTAATTGTGAAAAAATAAGGGTGGAGGCCTTGCGGTAATAACGCCACTTGGAGATGGACTTTCCCCTGTATCACGGAGTCCTTCACTGCTCTGACAGGGATCGGTGATCCGGTGCGTTCCCCTGTGACTGCGGAAGGCTGATTGTTGGGCTCATGCTCTGTGACTCCAGTCAGCTGATCACCGGGCTCCTGCTCTGTGCTGTAAACTGAGATGCTGACGGGCACCTCCTTAGTAAGATGGCCTGGCGACATGCAGGCCGGATCCCCCAGCGCACCCGGGGGTACCATATAACCATAGGCACAAGGACCACTGAGCGCGCACACCACCCGCGGGACATAGGGAGAGAAATAAGCAGGAGGGACAGAGGAAAGAGAATAGGTAGGAAATGGAAACGGCAGGAGAAAGAAAGATAGAAAGGAGACAGGATAAATACACTCCAGCAATAAACTGGGTTGCTCAGTAGAAATCACTGAAAAGAGACAGATCCCTGTCTGTAACAAGTACAGTATACAAAGCCCAACCCCATTCTTAAGCCCGCCCATACCACTAGCTATTGGCTGCAGTCAAGTTCAGATATTTAACCCTTTAAAAGCCCTGCATTGTCAGCTCTATCTGTCCCTAGCCTAGGGGTTTAAGGTCCGTCGAGTACACACCATCATCATAATCTATATATAGAGATGTGCAAGGATCCCTGCGGTGCAGCTGCTAGACCTTAGCACTCTAATGCAGACTGTACTTTACTTCCAGTGCCCCCAAGATAGGCTATTTTATTTCCACCAAATAGTTATCAAATGTGTGAGAGTCCCTTTGTTTGTATGGTTTGCTATCCCCTCATGCTATAGTATGTGGAAGACTGGTCACGGATCTGTTGTGTTATACAATGCTGGGCATTTCAGGGATGCTTCTGTACACTGTGCTTCAATCGGCATACTGTTTGGGATTAGGGTCAATAAAGTTTTATATTTAGTAATTCAAGTTTTATCATATGGAATGAGTAATAAATCTTGTTGCATATGATGAATGGTGCATCAGCCAATTAGCTTCCAACTGTCATTTTTCCAACAGATAACAGCTAGGAGCTGATTGGCTGGAGCACCATTATCACACGCAACAAGTTTTATCACTCGTTGCGTATGATAAAACTTGTTGATAAATGAGGCCCTATGTCATTTAATATTGCTGTATATTATGATGAATGGATGAAATCATTTAGGATTATGGTGATGACATTTGATTTAAAATACCTGTCTGTATACAATGATGATTATAAGAAAATATTATACATATAATGAAACACCAACATACTGCTCTACACATTGAGATAATCATGATACAAATGCATAATGAGCTAATGATCCCAGAGGTGAAGGGAACACTATATACATATATCATCGTGTAATAACAATTGTAGCTGTTGGTGAGGGAAGTGCCTGTGGCTCCTATAAGGCAGAAGCATTATCATCCACCAATAACAAACCGGCCTTAGGCTCCTGGCATCCTGTGCAGCTTCCATTGGTGAGCAGCGGTGTATGAGTGTACAACATTGGGTGTCTGCTTCCATCCAGAGAGTTTTATGAAAGAAACGGTGTTGCCACAAATAGGAAATAACTTAAATAATAGAGAATAATTAATAGACTGTAATTTTGTGTAAATTATATAACCAATAACTAAACACAACATTATTTGACGTGTGGTTGTTTTGTTTGTTTGTTTGTTTTTTTTGCATTTTCCGTCAAATTCAATTTCTTTCAGTGCCATCCTTTTAAGGAGCAATTGCTCCTACTGTAAGCACGCCCCTCCCATACCCATGCGATTGAGGTCATAATGGGGCATTAGCAGCAGTAGGTGAGTCTGCAGAGGTTCCTGGCAGCCTGAACATGCGTCCCTCCATTGTCTAGGCCAGCTTACGTTAGCACAATGGAGGTTCATGGCCAGATATGATTCAATGATGCAAAGCATCTCTGTGTGTGATGATGACTCACACACACCTGGTGGCAAGGAAAGCTATAAAAGACAATACTCCAGCCCCACCTCTGCCACTGCCTTCCCCTTGGAAATAAGAGGCTCCTTACACTATATAAACTCCCTGCAGTACGGCAACAGATAGGGGACCCCATTTATTAACAAAGCTAAATACCAGCGGCATTTTTCATTTAGTATCACTGTGATACTAATGAAAATGCCACTGGTATTTATCAATACTTACCCCTCCGGCGAGGTCCAGCGAGGTCCTCCGCTCACCTGCTGGCAGCCTAACTCTGTTAGCGATGGACTCCTGTGTAATGAGCATTCGCAACAGTCTGTCTGCGCGTGTGCATGGCACTGTAACCCAGTGTGGAATCCTGCAGTGCCTGGAAGGCTATGCTGAAGCCGGAAAGCAGCGCGAGATCCCCATTGCCATCAATGGGGACTGCATTCTAAAGATGGTAATCTTATATTACCACTGTTTGTTACTGTAATCTAAGATGGCTGTGACAAACAGCGGTAATCTTAGATCACCGCTAGCGAGTGCTAAAGGGGTTATACATTCTTAATAAATGGGGCCCAGGATTCTTTATTCCTGATCCCTGCACTACAGAACAAAATAAAATATATGATCCCTGCACTACAGAACAAAATAAGATATAGGATCCCTGCACTACAGAACAAAATAAGATATAGGATCCCTGCACTACAGAACAAATTAAGATATAGGATCCCTGCACTACAGAACAAAATAAGATATAGGATCCCTGCACTACAGAACAAAATAAGATATATGATGCCTGCACTAAAGAAAAACAGGATCTATTAATAGAAACTTAACTTGGCTGATATAATTACCAGTGCCTGAAATATGCTAACTACATATTAAGTAGCCCTTGCATAATTTACCTGACATTACTCCTCAACTGTTCCAATCCGGGGCTGAATGATATATCGTAAAATACATTGTATAGTCTGTAGTGTACCCAGCTTTAGTTTTGCCATTACTCTGTTTTTTGGATATCTTCACTTCCAAGGCTCTCACATCTGTCTGCCTGCAAAATGATATCATTTTACTGTTTTCCACTAAACTTGTTCCTGACCCTCATGTGGACCATAAACCTCAATACACCCTATATAGTGTAAAGACATGTCACATGACTGTCTAACCCAAAGGTTCCTGAAGGTGGTCCTCAAGTCTCCCCAACAGTTCAGGTTTTAGAGATATCCATGGTTGAGCACAGGTGACTCAATTAGTACCTTAGTCATTTTGATTTAACCACCTGTGCTCAACCATGGATATCTCTAAAACCTGAACTGTTGGGGAGCCTTGAGGAACGGGTTTGGGAACCTCTGGTCTAACCCTCTATAATGCTACTCATTGAGTATTTATGGCTTACAATAGGTATGCTACGTAAGATATTGTTGATGTTACAGTGGTGGACAGTGTGTTACAGTTGAGGAAATTTTAGATTTAGTTTTTAGAATCTGCCATAAAAACCAGACTCAATCCTAGGTAATGGTTACATCGCGCTGGTCTGAATGTACCATATTCCTGTTTCCTTACAGAAACCTTAGTGCATTTCTGCTGTTGATGGAAGCACCATTCAATCAGACTCCATTTCCCTTTATGTCATGCCAACATTTCTGAATACATACTTCTAAGTGTAGATTGGTTCCAGCAGCATCAACTTGTTGTAACTAATATCTCTGCTGGGGATCCTCATGTTATGGTGCTTGTCATGTTTGGGTAATACCTATTCCCTTGGGTACCTCTGACCTTCAGTCTTCTCTTTCCCAGAAATACTCCTCATTTTCAGAAATTTTTGCACAATTAAATCATAAACACAAGCACAGCCATTTATATAATTACAGACTGCACCCCATCTAGATGATGTCTATATTCCATATCACTACCAGACCCCAAAGCCATGAGTACACATCAAGGAAAGAGGATTCATCTACAGGTCTTCTGCACCAGACCATTCTCTGAGACCTAGCAATGATTACAACTGAGGTTCCCAAACTTTATTCTGCAGTAACACAATGAAGAGTGACATCCACTCATTTATTAACCATATTGTACCCAAAGCCCACACTGCCAGTGGTTCTTTACATACCTCCCTATTCACTTCATATATTATAGTTTACTTACCTTAGGACTCCTTTCATCTTAATTTTCTCTTTGTCTACAGTCCTACCAATTCCCCTTTCATACATAGCGAGATTCATGTTTTTTTTCCCAGGGCGCGGCCAATCTACCCGGGTCTTGCTTATGTCAGAAAGACAGTGATGTGCTGTGAGGTGAGGCAGAAACTTTCCTATCATACTTAGGTATACTCCAAAGCTTTGACTATAAAAATGATAAGAAAAAAATCTAAAGAAAATATTATAAATATCTAATTTGTATTATTCTAATCATTTTTATAGTCAAAACTCTGAAGTAAAAAGTGTATGACAGGTGAGGCGCTGCCGCACATCCCTGATCAAAACTCACCAAATTTCCAGCATTATATACTGCTGCACCTTTGTATAATGCCCACATGAGCCCTCGGGTTCATATACAGAAGTGTCCACATACATCTGGCCTCCTTGCGCTTTAAACAGCCATTCTAATCGCGCCATGTCGTGGCGTGACTCAGGAGCGCCGAGCGTCTTTTTGTGCGACTTTTTACCTTCAAATGCGTCTTATTTGCACATTTAGTGAATAGTTAGCACATGATTAAACTGATATGCAGCATGCCTATGTTCTCTGTGCATCTGTGGGTGTATCTGCATGCAAAACGCTATGTTACAATGTTACAGCCGCTGACACTATAACGTAGCGTTACGCATGCAGATACACCCGCAGTCGCAAACAGAACATAGACATGCTGCATATCATTTTAATCAACAGAAGCTGCTTGTGCTAGCTATTCTCATCACTGTGTGAATAAGACACATTTGAAGGTAAAAACTCTCACAAACTACGCTTGGCGCTACCGAGACATACAGAGCTCCCGTGTTATGTGTGGTACGACTTGTAACGCATGGAGGATAGATGTATGTGGACACATCTGTATGTATCTGTAAATCTGGCTCTGATACTAGCCAGTGCCTCCCAGGCCATTTACCTCACCGCACGTCACTGCTGAAAGACACCAACCCGGGAACACATTTCTGGGTTGGCACCCTTGCAAATGGCCAGGGTTTTCCTAGCAATTACTGTATGTCCCGGGTAGACAACCCGGGTTATGTGTGAATGGTGCAACCTGGGATTTTACTCCCAGGTCGTTAATGGAAGCTACTGATTTGGCTTGCCAGGGCTGCCTGATGCATGCTGATGACATCATCAGCGACAGCCGGAGAGAGAGAGAGAGAGAGAGAGAGAGAGAGAGAGATAGAGAGAGATCACTGCTGCACTTGACCTCTCCTCATAAGTGTTTTCAAGTCATATTATCTGATGTTGTCGAGATTAAAACATCTTTCCACCTGGGCAATGATTTAGTCTCATTCTGCACATTCATGTAATGATGATAAATTAGCCATGCCCACATATGGAGATAGGGCTGAAAAGTCTTCATTGGTGAAATAATCCCCATGATCTTCATCCAGCAGCAACATCTTCCTCTGTGATCCAGTCGGCTCTTTCCATCAGTTGTCCTGTTCAATGTCACCATCCCATGTGGGGCCATTTTGTGCACAGTCAGTCGTTGTCCGATCAGATTGGATATGCACATGTTTGGACAACATAAAGTCAGATGAATAACTTGGAGGTTATTACATAAACTGCTTTGCTAGGAGCCTCACTGTATGCACAAAATGCCATTACTGTGGGCCAGCAAAGTGTCTTCTTTAAATGGCAAAACTGTGTAAAACACTGAAAAGCCCGGCTTATGTCTGAAAGGGATTGACCTGGGAATTTCCCGGGTCTCAGGTGTAGTGTGAAAGGGGGTCTCAAGCAAAAACACAGGATTTTGCAGAGATGAAAAACCTGGGTTGGAGCAGGGAAATTCCCGGGTCGTATGTCTGAAAGTGGTATAATACCCCTTTTTAGACATACAGCAAAAACTCAGGATTTTGGCCGTGAACTTACTGTACATCAACCCGGGTTTTTGCTATGTTTGAACAGAAACGACCCACGTTGAAATCCTGAGTCCACGACCCTGCTCTGTACCAGGGTTTTTCCCAGGTGCAACCCGGGTAGCCTCTAGTGTGAATGCATCCAACCCAGGTTTTTGAGACCCAGGTTTTCAGAAAACGTTCTCATTGGTTGATGTTGGTTCTGTGCACCTGTAGATGACATCAACTGCCGTCACTCGGACCACATGACTGGGGAGCAAACTAATTTAAGTGTGTATTATTTTATGTTTAACTTTTGTCTTTGTATAGTCCAAAACTTTCTAGAGGCTATATTCATAATTTTCTTATATTGTAATGTAAAACTTTATTGGTTTTCAATAAAAAAAACATTGGAAACAAACAAACTTTGTGGCCTTTACTCTAAAAATGCTAATTTTTATATTATGTCATTACTGAGAACAAAAAAAAAGGGTTCCATTTAAATCCACTCCAAATTCCAGGGCAGACCCAGGTTCAGTGTGAACATATCCCACCCTGAAGTTTCCCGGGTTTTGGTGTAGTGTGAATGGGTGTCTCAGACAAAGGGCCTGATTCAGCATGGATCACTATTCTGCTTATACGCATGTAACGCAGTTGCTAATATCAGCGGTGATATGTAAATGTTTGCATTCGCATTGCGATCGCAGCCTAACATAAGGACGCTCACTTCCCCCTACTCACATTCGTATACTTGGGCAATATAGCAAAACAATCGGTAACATCAAGTAACATCGGACCCATACGCACAGTTAAGACAGATCAGATCTCTCTCATGATTGCTTACTTCTGCGCATGCTATGAGGCCTCAGGCTGCATATGGTATCGCTGTGGATAATTTATGCACGCCCCTGCAACACCGTCCCAACGCACTGGCACGCCTGCATTTGCGCAACCACCACCCCGTCACCACCCACAAACTTCACTTCCTGTCAATCACTCTGCCATGGAGCTGCATAGCCTCTGCGATCGCCATCCCAATCGCAGTTGCTAGTTAGCGCACGTGCACTGCGATGCATGCGCAGTATGCAACAATCGGTCGATTGCGTGAATATAAGCAATTGCGTTCCTTGCTGAATCAGGCCTTAAGACCTGGGAATTTCCAAGGTGGATAGAACTGGGAAGCACCCATGTATTTCCAGGGTCTTATGTCTGAAAGTGGTATAAGTCTGTGGCTGCCTGCTCCCAGCTCCTCTCCGTGACAGACGTCATGATGTTGGGATGTCTGCACTGCTGCGGCTGCCTGCTTGCTCCTCTCTGATGCTGCAGGAAGCAGGGGGCTGATGACTTTGTTTGACAAGCCCATGCTGCACACCTCCCCTTGCTCTGCTGATTGGCCAGAGCGGGTCCTGGAGCAGGGAGAAGAGTGGGAAAGCACACCTCCCCTTGCTCTGCTGATTGGCCAGAGCAGGTCCTGGAGCAGGGAGAAGAGTGGGAAAGCACACTCTCCTCCCCTTGCTCTTATAATCTGATAATTGGCCGGAGCCTGCCCTACGGAACCCAGGACATCTACAGGAGAATTAGAATACCCCCATCAATCAATAAGGCCTTTAAATAAGACAGACGGTGGAGTAGAAATACAGCATTCCCCAGAGGAAGACCAACATCTGGTTGAAACGCGTTGGTAGATAGACATACAAACTTTCCACACCAAAGAGAAAGAAAAAGAGCAAGACATAGCCATTCGGATGGGAGCTCCAGCACCGCATTGATCACGTGGTCCAGTGAGCGCTCAGCAGTAGGAGAGGAGATAAGGAAGCAGCCAGATGGACGGCAGGGAGATCGGGCACCAGCACGTAGGAGCAGTCGGCATGAGCAACACACAGGTGAGTCTCCGTAGTGGCAGGGTACCCGGCAGCCGGCCATCACAAGCCCAACCCGGCTTACCCCCACTTAGACGCTGGCATCAGTCCGAAAGTGCCGAACACCGGGGGACGTCTGTAATGAGGCGGACCTAAGTGATTTGGCACTGGTAGATTGAGCCAGGTCCGGAGCCCCTGAAGAGACCCACACCGTCAACCCTCGGCATAAGTGTGCTGTCTGACCCCTTGTACCCCCCTTTACCGCTGCATGTGCACCAACTAAATCCTTTCCTACATGAAATTCTTTGTCTTGTAAGCAGGACACCGCTCAGTCTTCATCTTTAAAGTATTTATCAATTTGACTTTGAATACATTGTGTTATGTTCTGGGTTATTTGTGGACTCGGGGTGGTAGCAGGAGCGATCACAGAAGCGGGTTTGAATAAAAAACTAGGTTTTTTTAATAAGTGCTTAAGTAGACATAAAATATGTCAGAAAATAAAAGTCCAGGAATATATAAATATGCACAAGAGTTCTGTGGTGGGAGTAATGGGTTAATGTCCAAGTAGAAACAATTAGAGCTGTCCAGGTGTGCAGGTAGTGAAACTGAAAATAATCAAGCCAGGTATGCAGGTAGTGAACTGAAAATAATCAAGCCAGGTATGCAGGTAGTGAACTGAAGCAAATGAGCAGGATGTCAGCAGGCTCAGGCACTCAGGTATGGGCAAAGGTAAAGGAGGAAGCGGGGTAGTCCAGTGGGAGCTAGGAGCTGACAGGCAGACTGGCAGACAGCGAATTCACAGGAACAGGATAAGCACAGAGAACTCCCTCTCAGCTAGGCTGAGATACATGTTGCACTGGCAAAGAAGGAAGGCACTGACCCTTCCTAAATACCCCATGCCATGCTGTTACTGGCCGGGGAACATGTGACTCACCAGGATTGGCCAGCCGCATCACATGGCCAGAAGGCAAGATGGCGGCGCCCATGCCAAACGGAATGGAGACGCCGCCAGGCCTTACCAGCGCAGAGTGACAACAGGCCCGCACAACAACGCGCGCAGCCAAAGCCCCCCACCAGACACAAGCTCCGCCACCAGACAGCCCGCGCCACAATGACCTCACAGGTAACACTCGCCTAGCGCCATGCTGAAATACCCTGGCCGTGACACATTGACTGTACCAAATATTTTAGTGACATTTATTTACCTTCACATGTGAATTAGATTCATGCGATTGGATTAATAATTGAGCCTGGACGGAATACTCTTAACTCACATGATAAAGACACCATATGTCCTCTGGCAACATATGCATATATCATTGTTCTCCTTTTGGAATAAGTGCCAGAGAGCATAACATCAGCCACTAATAGATGGAAGTTGTTAACCTTTATTGATTGCACCTATATGTAGTGTCATCACTGGTACAAGTTTATATTGAACGATTTTATTAATGTGTCTCAGTATATTTCATGTTTTTATGTGTATTCATAATTTTTATTTACAAGTAAAATTTATTATCATTCTTGACTCTGTATCAGTTATCAGGTAATTAGATCATTATAATTAAATTGCCTGGTTTGCCACCAATCATTGTTTGTGACATTCCAGGGACCAACTGACAACACACTAAAGTGTTGCAATACAGTTTGAGAAGTGATGCCTTATGGCAGAGTTTCCAAAACTCCGCCATTACAGTCCAAGCTTTAAGGATATCCATGCTTAAATCCAGATGGTTAAGTCAAATTTACTAAGGTATTAACAAGTAACATGTGTTCAAGCATGGATATCCTTAAAATCTGCATTGTAATGGCAGAGTTTGGGAAACTCTGCCTTAGTGGATATTCATGTTACCTTGAATATCTCTATGTACCACGATCCATGTATGTAACTACCTGAGGGAAGGTGCCTTGTGCCTATGTAGCTGCTGCCCATGCTACTTTGGGCCCTGCTCCCCTCTGCCTACTCAAAGGAGCATAGTACAGTTTAAATAATTTAATAATTATTATTTTTACTTTTATCTCAATTCACAGATCCGAAACTTTGAGCAAAATCGAGGGTTTGAATATGGACCATTATCTCCAATGAAAGATCCACTCAGAGAGTACATGCAGCTGACAGCAGGGGGCACCCTGCACTATATCATGAGCTTTATGTAAGTCACACGATAAAAGTGTTTAAAGGGGAAATATATCAAACCTTCAGCAACAAATTAACTTCTAGCAAGCATTTGCCAAGTACAGTCTATAAAATGATAGGTAGAAGCTGATTGGTTGCTGTGTGCAATTTCTCCACTTGTCCACTTCTCCACGAACAACACACACAAACCTAAAGTCAAATTAGGGTTGTCCATCAGTGGGGTAACCTTTGATGGGCTATGGTTTTTAACTATCAGGCGAAAAGTATCTATCGTTGGCAAGAAGGTGCAGGTTAGCATAAAGGTGTAAGGGGCCTATTTATGTATAACCCCATTTACATTTGTTATTGCCGAATATTGCAGCAATTAGTGGTTGAAGTGGGAATTTTGAGAGTGTGAAATAAATATTCAATGCTCTTTAATACTGTATATAGTAGTTATATAAACCATTTTATATCTCACCTCCCTGGTGTCCCTCCACCTCTTACCCAAATCCTGTATTAATTTACATTTTCTTAAGGTCTTCAATGTCTAAATATATCCAATGTCTGCCCTTTGTTTGTGTACCTTCCCCTAATATCTTCCACGTGGGCATACTCTATTCCATCACCTGTTTCCTTTATCTGTCCACTTTCCCCATGTTTCTATGGGCTTATTGGTCAAGAATTTCAATAAATTTTTTCAAAATAAATCAGTCAATATTGCATCGTAATGTTTATATATATATATTAGGGGTGTGCACCGGCCACTTTTCGTGTTTTGTGTTTTGGTTTTGGATCTGGATCTTTCTTCGTGTTTTGGATCTGGATTGGTTTTGCCAAAACCACCCTTCCGTGTTTTGGGTTCTGGGTTTTGTGTTTTGGATCTGTATTTTTTTGAAAAAAAGCATAAAAACAGCTAAAATCACAGAATTTGTAGGTTTTTCTGCTCCTATGCTATTATTAACCTCAATAACCTTAATTTCCACTCATTTCCAGTCTATTCTGAACACCTCACACCTCACAATAGTGTTTTTATGTCCAAAAGGTTGCACCGAGGTAGCTGGATGACTATGCTAAGCGACACGAGTGGGCGGCACAAACACGTGACCCATCTAGGAGTGACACTGCAGTGGCAGACAGGATGGCAGTTAGAAAAACTAGGCCCCAAACTGTACATAATGCAAAGAAAAAAAGAGGTGCAAGATGGAATTGTCCTTGGGCCCTCCCACCCACCCTTATGTTGTATAAACAGGACATGCACACTTTAACAAATCAATCATTTCAGCGCCAGGGTCTGCCACACAACTGTGGCTGAAATGATTGGTTCGTTTGGGCCCCCACAAAACAAGCTGGCAATTAATGTGTCCCTGCACAAACTGGCTCTACGGAGGCAAGATGTCATCCTCATCCTCCTCATCCACCGATTCCTCACCCTCTTCAGTGTGTACATCCTCATCCTCACAAAGTATTAACTCGTCCCCACTTGAATCCACCACCACAGGTCCCTCTGTACGTTCTGGAGGCTGGTCTCCCTGGAAGACCTGATAATTCATTTTGATGAACATCATCTTCTCCTCCTACGCCTTTCGCTGACAAGGTTCCCGGCTGCACTAAACACTCTTTCGGAGTACACACTGGAGGGGGGGCAACTCAGGTAAAATAGAGCCAGTTTGTACAGGGGCCTCCAAATTGCCTCTTTTTCCTGCCAGTACAGGTATGGACTGTCTGACATGCCTACTTGGATGCTGTCACCGATGTAATCCTCCACCATTCTGTCAATGGTGACAGTATCATATGCAGTGACAGTAGACATGTCAGAAATTGTTGCCAGGTCCTTCAGTCCGGACCAGATGTCCAAACTTGGTCCTGCCTGCCCTGCATCACCGCCAGCGGGTTGCTTAGGATACCTAAGTTTTTTCCTGGCAGCCCCAGTTGCGGGAGAAAATGAAGAAGGAGCCGTTGACGTGTCACGTTCCGCTTCAGCTGACAGTGTGTTCACCAGCAGGTCTTTGCACCTCTGCAGGCTTGTGTCGGCCGGAAAGAGAGACACCACATAGGCTTTAAACCTAGGATCGAGCACGGTGGCCAAAATGTAGTGGTCTGATTTCAACAGATTGACCACCCTGGAATCCTGGCAAAGCGAATGAAGGGCTTCATCCACAAGTCCCACATGCCGAGCGGAATCGCTCCGTCTTAGCTCCTCCTTCACTTTCTCCAGCTGCTTCTGCAAAAGCCTGATGAGGGGAATGACCTGACTCAAGCTGGCAGTGTCTGAACTGACTTCACGTGTGGCAAGTTCGAAGGGCTGAAGAACCTTGCACAACACGGAAATCATTCTCCACTGCGCTTGAGTCAGGTGCATACCCCCTCCTTTGCCTATGTCATAGGTGGATGTATAGGCTTGTATGGCCTTTTGCTGCTCCTCCATCCTCTGAAGCATATAGAGGGTTGAGTTCCACCGCGTCACAACCTCTTGCTTCAGGTGATGGCGGGGCAGGTTCAAGAGTGTTTGCTGGCGCTCCAGTCTTCGGCACGCAGTCGCTGAATGGCGAAAGTGGCCAGAAATTTTTCGGGCCACCCAAAGCGTCTCCTGCACGCCCCTGTCGCTTTTCAGAAAATTCTGCACCACCAAGTTTATTGTGTGAGCAAAACATGGGACGTGCTGGAATTTGCCCAGATGTAATGCCCGCACAATATTGGTGGCGTTGTCAGATATCACAAATCCCCAGGAGAGTCTAAGTGGGGTAAGCCACTGGGCGATGATTTCCCTCAGTTTCTCTAAGAGGTTGTCGGCGGTGTGCCTCTTACTGAAACCGGTGATACACAGCGTAGCCTGCCTTGTAACGAGCTGGCGTTTCTGAGATGCTGCTACTGGTGACGCTGCTGCTGTTGCTGCGTAAGGTGATACATCTACCCAGTGGGCTGTCACAGTCATATAGTCCTTAGTCTGCCCTGTTCCACTTGTCCACATGTCCGTGGTTAAGTGGACATTGTGTACAACGGCATTTTTCAGGACACTGAGGACACTTTTTCTGACGTTTCTGTACAGTCTCGGTATCGCCTGCCTAGTGAAGTGGAATCTAGACGGGATTTGGAACCGGGGACACACTACCTCCATCAATTGTCTAAATCCCACTGCACTAATGGCGGATACCGGACGCACGTCTAACACCAACATAGCAGTCAAGGCCTCAGTTATACGTTTTGCTTCAGGATGACTGCTGTCGTACTTCATCCTCCTCGCTAAGGACTGTTGGAGGGTCAATTGTTTAGTAAAAGTAGTGGTGTTCCTACTTCCTCTCTGGGATGATGAACGACTCCCAGCAGCAGCAGCAACAGCAGCAGCGGCAGCAGTAGGCGTAGCAATGCAGGATCCTCCGGAGGAATCCCGGATAGGAGAGTCAGTCATGCCAGTGATATGGCCTGCAGGACTACTTCCGATCCTGACTAAGGAGGAAATTGACGAGGAGGGAGTTGACGGTGTGGTTTGCAGGCGCTTGGATACAACAGGACAACGGGATTTAGGTGTCCCTGGACTGCTTACGGTCTGAGCCAAAGTTTCTGAACTTGACAGTAACTTTTTATGAACGCGCTGCAGGTGCCGTATAAGGGAGGATGTTCCTAGGTGGTTGACGTCCCTACCCCTACTTATTTCACCTTTACATATGGTACATATGGCAAGACAGTTGTTGTCCGGATTTGGATAGAAATATTGCCAGACCAAAGAGGTGGAATGTTTGGTCTTCTGCCCAGGCATGACCGTGATGGGCTTTTTCATCCCACGGACAACAACTGTCTCCCCCGGAGCCTGATTTAAACAAACCACATCACCATCAGAATCCTCCTCGCCAACTTCCTCCTCAGCGCCAGCTACACCAGTATCCTCATCCTGTTGTACTTCAACAGTGACATCTTCAATTTGCATATCAGCAAGTGGACTGTGGGTGCTCCTTTCAGCACTTGCAGGGGGCGTGCAAATGGTGGAAAGAGCCACCTCTTCCCGTCCAGTGCTGGGAAGGTCAGGCATCGCAACCACCACCACACTTGGACTCTCCTTGGGGATTTGTGATATCTTCTTAGAAAGCACAGTTCTTCGCTGTGCTTTTGCCAGCTTAACTCTTTTGATTTTTTTAGTGGGAGGAGTGCTTCCATCGTCATGTGAAGCTGAACCACTAGTCATGAACATACTAGGGATCGACCTTAGCCGTTCCTTGCCACTCCGTGTCGTAAATGGCATATTGGCAAGTTTACGTTTCTCTTCAGCTGATTTAAATGTCTTTTTCAAGGTCATTTTCCTGAACTTTGCCAT
The DNA here is from genome assembly GCA_031769625.1 of Taudactylus pleione. Taxonomy (NCBI): domain Eukaryota; kingdom Metazoa; phylum Chordata; class Amphibia; order Anura; family Myobatrachidae; genus Taudactylus; species Taudactylus pleione. The sequence goes on from JAUIMM010000249.1 coordinate 9,897,213, forward strand.
TTGGGATTGTATGTGCCCTCTACTATGACATTGGGCATCGGCCTTGGCAGACGACGTTGATGGCATGTTATCGTCTATGTCATGACTAGTGGCAGCAGCTTCAGCACTAGGAGGAAGTGGTTCTTGATCTTTCTCTATTTTATTTTTATCGGAGAAAGTTTGGTCCTCCATTTATGTTATATCGATTTGATATATACGTGCGGCTAAACACAGAAAATAATTTTTTTTTTGGTTTGGACTGGAGTGTACTTTGTGGGTTACAGCACCCTTTAACGGTCAAGCCAGCCGGCCCTTTACTTATGACACAGGCGCACTCTTGGCACTACTTTGTTGATGCACGTGCGGCTACTGCGCACACAATTCACAAACACAGAAAATAATTTTTTTTTGGTTTGGACTGGAGTGTACTTTGGGGGTTACAGCACCCTTTAACGGTCAAGCCAGCCGGCCCTTTACTTATGACACAGGCGCACGCTTGGCACTACTTTGTTGATGCACGTGCGGCTACTGCGCACACAATTCACAAACACAGAAAATAATTTTTTTTTGGTTTGGACTGGAGTGTACTTTCGGGGGTTACAGCACCCTTTAACGGTCAAGCCAGCCGGCCCTTTACTTATGACACAGGCGCACGCTTGGCACTACTTTGTTGATGCACGTGCGGCTACTGCGCACACAATTCACAAACACAGAAAATAATTTTTTTTTAGGTTTGGACTGGAGTGTACTTTCGGGGGTTACAGCACCCTTAACGGTCAAGCCAGCCGGCCCTTTACTTATGACACAGGCGCACGCTTGGCACTACTTTGTTGATGCACGTGCGGCTACTGCGCACACAATTCACAAACACAGAAAATAATTTTTTTTTGGGTTTGGACTGGAGTGTACTTTCGGGGGTTACAGCACCCTTAACGGTCAAGCCAGCCGGCCCTTTACTTATGACACAGGCGCACGTTTGGCACTACTTTGTTGATGCACGTGCGGCTACTGCGCACACAATTCACAAACACAGAAAATATTTTTTTTTTTGGTTTGGACTGGAGTGTACTTTCGGGGGTTACAGCACCCTTAACGGTCAAGCCAGCCGGCCCTTTACTTATGACACAGGCGCACGCTTGGCACTACTTTGTTGATGCACGTGCGACTACTGCGCACACAATTCACAAACACAGAAAATAATATTTTTTTTGGTTTGGACTGGAGTGTACTTTCGGGGGTTACAGCACCCTTAACGGTCAAGCCAGCCGGCCCTTTACTTATGACACAGGCGCACGCTTGGCACTACTTTGTTGATGCACGTGCGGCTACTGCGCACACAATTCACAAACACAGAAAATAATTTTTTTTTGGTTTGGACTGGAGTGTACTTTCGGGGGTTACAGCACCCTTAACGGTCAAGCCAGCCGGCCCTTTACTTATGACACAGGCGCACGCTTGGCACTACTTTGTTGATGCACGTGCGGCTACTGCGCACACAATTCACAAACACAGAAAATAATTTTTTTTTTGGTTTGGACTGGAGTGTACTTTCGGGGGTTACAGCACCCTTAACGGTCAAGCCAGCCGGCCCTTTACTTATGACACAGGCGCACTCTTGGCACTACTTTGTTGATGCACGTGCGGCTACTGCGCACACAATTCACAAACACAGAAAATAATTTTTTTTTGGTTAGGACTGGAGTGTACTTTCGGGGGTTACAGCACCCTTTAACAGTCAAGCCAGCCGGCCCTTTACTTATGACACAGGCGCACGCTTGGCACTACTTTGTTGATGCACGTGCGGCTACTGCGCACACAATTCACAAACACAGAAAATAATTTTTTTTTTGGTTTGGACTGGAGTGTACTTTCGGGGGTTACAGCACCCTTAACGGTCAAGCCAGCCGGCCCTTTACTTATGACACAGGCGCACGCTTGGCACTACTTTGTTGATGCACGTGCGGCTACTGCGCACACAATTCACAAACACAGAAAATAATTTTTTTTTTGGTTTGGACTGGAGTGTACTTGGGGGTTACAGCACCCTTTAACGGTCAAGCCAGCCGGCCCTTTACTTATGACACAGGCGCACGCTTGGCACTACTTTGTTGATGCACGTGCGACTACTGCGCACACAATTCACAAACACAGAAAATAATATTTTTTTTGGTTTGGACTGGAGTGTACTTTCGGGGGTTACAGCACCCTTAACGGTCAAGCCAGCCGGCCCTTTACTTATGACACAGGCGCACGCTTGGCACTACTTTGTTGATGCACGTGCGGCTACTGCGCACACAATTCACAAACACAGAAAATAATTTTTTTTTTGGTTTGGACTGGAGTGTACTTTCGGGGGTTACAGCACCCTTAACGGTCAAGCCAGCCGGCCCTTTACTTATGACACAGGCGCACGCTTGGCACTACTTTGTTGATGCACGTGCGGCTACTGCGCACACAATTCACAAACACAGAAAATAATTTTTTTTTTGGTTTGGACTGGAGTGTACTTTCGGGGGTTACAGCACCCTTAACGGTCAAGCCAGCCGGCCCTTTACTTATGACACAGGCGCACGCTTGGCACTACTTTGTTGATGCACGTGCGGCTACTGCGCACACAATTCACAAACACAGAAAATAATTTTTTTTTGGTTAGGACTGGAGTGTACTTTCGGGGGTTACAGCACCCTTTAACGGTCAAGCCAGCCGGCCCTTTACTTATGACACAGGCGCACGCTTGGCACTACTTTGTTGATGCACGTGCGGCTACTGCGCACACAATTCACAAACACAGAAAATAATTTTTTTTTTGGTTTGGACTGGAGTGTACTTTCGGGGGTTACAGCACCCTTAACGGTCAAGCCAGCCGGCCCTTTACTTATGACACAGGCGCACGCTTGGCACTACTTTGTTGATGCACGTGCGGCTACTGCGCACACAATTCACAAACACAGAAAATAATTTTTTTTTTGGTTTGGACTGGAGTGTACTTGGGGGTTACAGCACCCTTTAACGGTCAAGCCAGCCGGCCCTTTACTTATGACACAGGCGCACGCTTGGCACTACTTTGTTGATGCACGTGCGACTACTGCGCACACAATTCACAAACACAGAAAATAATATTTTTTTTGGTTTGGACTGGAGTGTACTTTCGGGGGTTACAGCACCCTTAACGGTCAAGCCAGCCGGCCCTTTACTTATGACACAGGCGCACGCTTGGCACTACTTTGTTGATGCACGTGCGGCTACTGCGCACACAATTCACAAACACAGAAAATAATTTTTTTTTTGGTTTGGACTGGAGTGTACTTTCGGGGGTTACAGCACCCTTAACGGTCAAGCCAGCCGGCCCTTTACTTATGACACAGGCGCACGCTTGGCACTACTTTGTTGATGCACGTGCGACTACTGCGCACACAATTCACAAACACAGAAAATAATATTTTTTTTGGTTTGGACTGGAGTGTACTTTCGGGGGTTACAGCACCCTTAACAGTCAAGCCAGCCGGCCCTTTACTTATGACACAGGCGCACGCTTGGCACTACTTTGTTGATGCACGTGCGGCTACTGCGCACACAATTCACAAACACAGAAAATAATTTTTTTTTTGGTTTGGACTGGAGTGTACTTTCGGGGGTTACAGCACCCTTAACGGTCAAGCCAGCCGGCCCTTTACTTATGACACAGGCGCACGCTTGGCACTACTTTGTTGATGCACGTGCGGCTACTGCGCACACAATTCACAAACACAGAAAATAATTTTTTTTTTGGTTTGGACTGGAGTGTACTTTCGGGGGTTACAGCACCCTTAACGGTCAAGCCAGCCGGCCCTTTACTTATGACACAGGCGCACGCTTGGCACTACTTTGTTGATGCACGTGCGGCTACTGCGCACACAATTCACAAACACAGAAAATATATTATTTTTTTAGCACTTGGGGGGAGCACCCCTGATGGACAGAGCACCCCCTGGACAACACTACAGCACTCCTTTAGGACTGGGACACTGCACAGGACTTTGGAGTGGACACAGCCCCTATGGAGAACTGACTGCACAACACAGTCCAGCCAGCCCCTATGGACTTTGAAGTAGTGGACACAGCCCCTATTAACAACAGCAGCACAGCACAACACAGCCAGCCCCTATGGACTTTGAAGTAGTGGACAACAGCAGCACTACACTACACTACACTACACAGCCCTAACTCCCACCCTCCCTCTTCACTGTCCACAGCCGAGTGAGAAAATGGCGCCGACGTGTGTACCTTATATAGGATCCAAAACCCGCGAGACTCGGAAGGCGGGAAGATGACGTTTTGCCTCGATTTCAGATCCGAGTCAGGCGGGAAAAGTCGAGCCTGACTCGGATCGGACTCGGATCGGGGGGGCTCGGGGGGGTTCGGATTTCAGAAATCCGAACCCGCTCACCCCTAATATATATATATATATATATATATATATATATATACATTTTTATTTAGAGATACAAAAGATAGATTAACATACAATAAAAATATAAAATCAACAACACACCTTATACAGTTGCATCAATTGTTTTAAGAAATGACAAAACTAGTACAGAGACACTACAAGACAAATGGGGAGGGGAAAAAAGGGGGAGAGGGAGGAAAAGAGGGCCTCCTAGATCTCCTACAAACTATACCAATCACAAATTAAATCGATAAGGGGCAACATTAAATCAATTCAATCTCTTCCATAGTCATGTACATGTCTAGATGGGTGAACCATTCTTTCATAGTAGGGTGAAACGTTGATCTCTATTTAATTGGTATAACTGCCTTAGCTGCGCTGTTCATATGTCGCAAGAGGGACTTATTGTATCTAGAGATGGGCCAAGAGATGACATAAAGGGCAAAATTTACTAAGCAGAAGGTTGTAAACCCCGGTGGTTTGGTGGCGGTTTGATGGCGGGTTCTAAACCCCGGGGGGCTTACTGGCGGTTTTGCGGCAGTTTTTAAATGACAACCATGTTCTATTCTATTCTAAAATGTGTTTTAACGGCAGTTTTGCAGCGGTTTTGGCCTTAGTAAATATGTGGATAGCAAAAAAAAGTATTTCACATCATCAACATCATTGAATGCTTGTGTTAAAAGAGGGGCAGGATGAGGTTGGAACAATTTATAATATGATATGGTAAACCCATCAGGGCCTGGGCTCTTACAAGCTCGAGTGGACTTAATTGCCAACACCAATTCGGCTAGTGATGTTGGTTGTTCTAAAAGGAGTTGTGCTTCATCTGAAATGCTAGGAAAATTAATAAAAGACAAAGGATCATCTATCTCATTAGTGCATAGCAAAAGTTGGTCTGGGGACAAGGGGGCAGAGAGGGAGTAAAGACCAGAATAATACCTCTGAAAAGAATCTGCAATCTGCTACGTAAGAAAACTGACTGCCTTGAGAGTTATTCATTTTAAAGATAAAAGTTAAAGTCCTTTGTTCTCTCAAGCAGTGTGCCAGGAGTTTCCCAGGCTTCTTACTTATATAAATACTTATATCGGTACTTCCGAAAAGCTAGTTTGATCTTATCGGATAACAAGTTATTTAAATCAGATTGAGCTTGTGCTATCTCAATGCCCACAGTGGCATCCAGAGAAGATTTGTGTGATAATTCCAGTGAACAAATTTTATCTTTGAGAGCCTCTGCCTGAACTTCCCTTTGTTTATTAGTTAAGGAACCCGATTGGATAAGTTTTCCTCGAAGCACACAATTGTGAGCTTCCCATAAGGAGCATTTGCTAACATCAGAGGTATTGTTGAAGGATATATACTCAGCAGTATTATTAACAATATTTCTATATTCAGGAAGCTGAATTAGACTTTCATTCAATTTCCAGGACCAACATTTAGGTGCAGACTCCAGAACAAGAACGTGTAAGGAGACAGGGGCATGATCTGACCATGTAATAGAACCAATTGCTGAATGTGTAATGAGATGTAAGTGTTTATGGGAAATGAAAAGAAAATCTAATCAAGATTGAACATAATGAGGATTAACGAAAAAGATAAAGTCCTTGTCTTTTGGGTGTTGTGTTCTCCAGGCATCCAACAGCTGATGATCATGAAAAAGTTTCCTTACCTTGCACAGATCTACATGGGATACATTTGAGCTAGATCTAGAGGTGTCCAGAGTAGGGTCAAATGTCCAGTTAAAATCTCCACCTATAAAAACCATACCTTATTGCACAGATTCAACATATTGCAGGACTTTAAGAAAAAAGGCAGGATGTCCCCTATTGGAAGCATACACATTTGATGAAAGTTTCCCCATAGCAACTAAGGCTCGGCCTTCATTCACACTGTGTATGGCTACCTCCGTAAAGGGAAGGAGTCTAGAAAATAAAATTGCAACACCTTTAGTTTTGCCCTCCAGGTTGAACAAAGGGACGTTTCCCTGTGTGAAGTGAGTTTCTTGTACAAATATACAAGCTTCTCACTTTGAAACTCATCAAGGACAGGGGACCTCTTCTCGGGGATATTTAACCCCTTCACATTAATAGAAAAGAGTTTTAATGTATCAGAAGCAGCCATATGGACAAATGACCGGAGGAAAAAATAAATAAATAATTAAAGAAAAGAAAAACACATTGATTACTTTGTAATACCTCGGGCCCATAAGAGGAGATCAGGCTAGAACCTGGGTGATAGAGGAAGAGTGCACCCCCTGTGGAGACCTAGGAGGAGTTAAGAGGGAGGAATGAGGGAAAAAACTATAGGAACATAGACACCGCATAACAAAAAAAGAAAAACATTGCATAACATCAATAAAAAACAGATGCATATAAAACAAATACAAAAAAAAATCCGGTGAAAAAAGCAACTGTAGAAAAAAATAGAAAAAAGCATATGGAGGGGTCAGCAGATGCATAAACCCCACAACCCGCCACACAGTAATATAGACAACAACAGAAAACATTGTGATCAAATAAGCGTCTTGCCATGGAAATCTATTAATGAACTATGGAAGGGAGAACAAAAAAACAGACAAACATTAATAGACGTTTAAGCTATTTGTAGATAAATTTGAATGTCCTAAAAGAACAAATATGGCAACGTTGGCAAGTTAAACAATAAAACAAACAGATAAAGACTGTATGAACATTAAAGTTTTAAAATGCGCTTCAAAACAATGGAACATAGTAGAATCAAATGGTTATGCAGGTAGGATGCTGCAAGGGGCGAATGAGACCAAATAGCACAAAACAGGCATAAGAAATGCTTAATGGAAAACCACAACGGTATTTTAATCTGCGTTTCTCGAGCCCAGCAGTCAATGGAACCAGGAGACGACGTTGTTGCAGGGTGTGCCAGGAGATATCCTGAGAGATGTGTACAGGAGTACCGTTGAAATCGATGCCCTGTAAAGATCGAGCTTTCCTTAGAACAAGTTCATTATCACGTGGTTTCTCCCGTTGCAAATTCCTTGGGTTAAGTGCTCTGTGTGCTCTATCAAATTACTATTGTAGTGTCTGAGACCTGCTCAAGAACTTAATTTAATATTTTAGTGAGAACGTCAATAATGTCCTGAGTTTGAATATCATCTGGAATCCTCCATATCCGTAAGTTATTGCGTTTGCCACGGTTATCCATATCATTAAGCCGTAACTTGGAGGCATGAGCCATGGCTGTAGAATTAAAAGAGCGGTGATACTCCGCCAGTGTTTTTTCCTGGTCTTCCAAGCGATCAGTGACCTGAGCGATGTTCATCTGTAAAGCAGAGACGTCTTTATTAAAAGCATCGTGGAGTCGTTGTTCAGAGGCCAGCAAATCCTCTTTTATGGAGAGAGAGTCCAAACGTTGGAGAATGTTGGCCAGGTCCCCCTGGGGAGATGAGGAAGGAGAGTGGGGTGATGACTCCATGGAATAGTCTGTATCAGACAGAGGAGCAGGGTCTTGACTTTGCCAGGTAGCAACAGGTGTACTAGTAGAAGTGAGAAAATGTTCCAATTTAGATTGAAGTAACGGGGGTACTTGAGTTTTGCCTTGAGTTGTACGGTGCGTGGAATTCCTTCCTTTCGTCATTCATTACATTCCAGTGCTTTGCAGTGATTATAAAGAGAAGAACATATTCACAATTTGTAGCAGGAGTGGAGATCCAGCCTCCCCTTCCCCCCAAAAAAATTGCTTATAGGACTACTATAAACATTGGCTTGACATGGTAGCCCAGGACGGACACATATCTATCTAGGCTACTGTAGTGGCAACAGCAAAAATATTATGAGTAGAAACTAGAAGTTATGGTGGTGGTGAAAATACCGTTAGCAGCCTCAAGATGGAGCTACAACACAAAACAAAAATTAGAAAATACATTAACCGCATGTAACATAGTGAATGGAATAATGAAGGTAAACAGGAGTATAAAGCAGACATGTATTCAAGTTGTAATAGGCTGGATAGTAGAGCCTTTCTCCCCCCAGGAAAGTAGGGCGCGATGTATTAAACTTCCCAGTCCAGCAACTGTGGAAAGAGCTGAGGAACTGATTGAGAGTATAATAAAGTAAAGAGCAGGCTGGTCTGAACAATATGAATCCAAGAGCGAGGGTGAAAAAAAACCTTGCAGGGATTCAATTTATAAAAGTAGACACTTAGCTGTAGTACATGCTGGGTCTGCAATTGTTCTTCTCCCATTCCATTGAAAGGAAGCAGATCTCCATTAATCTCTGGTATCTTGCACCAAAACGGCACCTCCAGGTCAGGAGCAGTGTCCACATAGTGTGAGGGGAATAAGAGGTGAATCACACTCGCAGCATGTGGTCAGCAGGGGATCCAGCATCAATAGTCCAGCCGCATGCATCAGCCAGTCACAGAGTAATGGAGGAGAGCGGAGGTAGGTGTGGGCTCAAGACAACCTCCAGCCGTGGCCACAAACTCCAGATGGGTGAGGTTGCAGGGAGGAAGGGGCGCGTGAATGCAGGAGCCAGATGAGTCGCCGCAGCTGCAGACAGGAGGGAGCTATAGGAGAAGCGGTGGGAGTTGTGTACTCTACAGAGGAGGCCGCCGCTGGCAGGACTGTGCCCCCGGGGACGGAGGCACACCCGGATTCGATGTGATAGGCTCAACAGGTCGGTCCCACGTTCAGCCGCACGCAAGTCACAGGGTCAGACAGATTGGGCTCCAGGGGGTAAATTTACTAAAGTTCGATTTGGTATTCGATTTTATGAATCTATAAAATCGACTGAAATCGAATTTAAATCGAACTGCAAAATCCCTTAACAAATCCCTCATTTACTAATATTCAATTTTGCATTCTATTTTCAAATCGAATTCGATTTTGGTCGATTTTAAGAAGGGATTTTGTGTTCAGTTTATGAAATCCCTTCCAAAATCAAACCTCAAATCCACATTAAAATAGAATGCAAAGTCAAACTCAAATTCCTCATTACTTCCTGTTAGGCCAAATGTATCACATGCACACTAATTAACAGGGGGAAAAATTGTAATCACTTGTGCACACTCTAGAAAAGTGAAAGTGATTTATAATTTCTTCATAAATATATGTTCATCTTAAAAATATGTGTATATAATATATATAATATATATGTATATATATATATATATATATATATATATATATATATATATAACATTTTTTTGTTTGCCTGGCTATGTCACCTGAACCCCACCATGAAGCGGTGACTGTGTGCACCTTTGCTATGGGGCCCCAAAATAACTAGTTACGCCCCTGATACTACTTTTGGGAACTTTTAAAGACTTCACAAGCAATTTCCAGCCAAAAAAATGGTGTTTAGAAGCTCAAATTGACTCTCTCATTATTCTATTCATTTGGGGATTTAAAGTTTGATTTTGAGTTCGATTACGTTTGATTAGCAAATCGAATGTTAGTAAATGTAGGGATCCTATATTTGACTATGGGACAATATTTTGCCTATATTCCATTTTCCGATTTTCAGTGTACAATATGTGATCATTATATATTATATAATAGTAGATGGCAGCAGCACAGTTTCCTGCAGAGGCTCAGGCTGACTCAGAATACATGTTGCTCCACAAGGGTGTGGATTAACAGTAGACAGTCCAATATCGACAGTGTTTAGATAGACGCCACATGTTAGAGAGTCAACAGGTTGTCTGGGACAAAAGATCGACGGACAAAAGGTCGACATGTGATCAGGTCGACAGGTACAAATGGGCGACATAGTCAAAAGGTCGACATGAAAATGGTCGACACATTTTTATTTTATTTTTAACCCTAATCTTCACTCTAACCCTAACTGCCCCCTTGGTGCCTAACCCTAACTGTCCCTTTTAGTGCCTAACCCTAACCGTCCCTTTTAGTGCCTAACCCTAACCGTCCCTTTTAGTGCCTAACCCTAACCCTCCAGTAAGTGCTTAACCCTAACTCTCCCTCCTGGTGCATAACCCTAACTGTCTGGGTAAGTGCCTAACCCTTTGGTAAGTGCCTAACCCTAACCATAACTGTAAAAAAATAATTAATCTGTCAACCATTTTTATGATAACTACTGTAAGCCTAAGAAGGCTCCAGGGGCAGGAAAGAAATCTTTCGATCTTTCTCTCGCAGCCCCCGGCCAGCTCCGGAAGCTGATACTTTGCGCATACGCAGTGTCAGCTTTTCCGGGAGAAGCCTTTAACTTCTGTGAAAGACTTCTCCTAAATGCCAGGAAAATAACTCGCAAGGATATATTTCCAGAGCTTGACTGCGGGAGCATTCGCCATCTTCAGGTGGCCCAGTCTTGGGTTGCGAAGAAGGATCCTTTCAGATCCCTCTGCCCCTGCCGGCTCTTTCCGCCGGATGCTGTGGCTTTGTGCACCTGCGTGAACTCTAGTACTGTGGAGTCAAACTTGGCAGTGCTAAGTTTCACTGCTCTGAAAGGTGCAGTGAAGCAGTTTGGGGAGACAGATGATTTTCAGATGAGCTGTCTCCAGGCCGGAGCAATGATGAATTGCTCCGGGGCGAGCCGTGAGTTACTATGTTAATTATTGGCCCCCAATAATTATAATAATGAATAGATCCCTAAAAATAAAAATATCCCTGTCGATATGGATAGATAATAATCACGGCTGGTCCACGCTTATTAGTACTAAGACCCCTTAATCTATCTGCACATTTCAAAACTGCACCCTTCAGGGCAACATGGCTTTTCCAATGACTGTCAAGAGATAGAGGCAAAACAGACATATGAATTACAAACTTCCTTTGTCATACTCTCATAACGAGATTTCTTTGATATGGAATTGTGGACTTTGCATGTAAAGTTGGCTATAAAGATTGTTTGTGTATGAATAAATGTGTCTCTCTGTATTAGTGACTCCCGCCCATACCACGGAAATGTGGATCTGCATGGCCTTAAAATGAGACTGCGTTCTTATTACCAGGTAATAACATATGTATGTGAATATTTACAGTATGTTGCATGTCATACTTACCGACTTCTCTGGAATCCTTTCCGGGAGCAGCCGAGGAGCTGCTGCTCTTAGCTTCAGGGGGCAAGGCCAGACTATAGCCATCATTAGACCACACCCCCTTTATAGGAAAATCCCGCGATTCATGGGTCCATGAGGAGGGGGAGTGGTCAAATGATTGGATTCAAAGTGGGACCTCATATGTGAACATACTCATACTCATATGTGGACATACTCACTGTGGCCATAATGAGTGTCGACCTCATGACTGCATCCAGTCAGATGAAAGTTGCTGTTTTCGCTAAAAGAATAGTATTATAGTGTAAAATGGAAAGATGCTTTACAGACCAACACTTATACAATATTGGAGATGGAATATCAGCCATACTTGACACCCATTAATAGTGACTTTATTTTAGACGTCTGTCTACACATTAAGGCATATATAGATATATTGTACAATGCTTGAAATATGTTTTATATATTATTACCTGTTTTAGGATGAGCTCCAGCAGATGATCCTGATGCCTCTTCCAGACACGCACCTTATAGCCCAGGACCCAGTGTCAGGTCAGCCCACATGCTCATGTATCTCATTTCTTATTTATACTATACATGAAGTATGTCCTACAGACAGTGCTTACTGCTCGCCGTTACTGCAGTGCTGAAGTAGGAGCGTAATGACCACACATAGGGCTTGATTCAGAGATGACACTGATGCTGATGTTGGTGAAGTTGAGCGACTGTTTGCTCCTGCGCTTGTGCGAAAAATCCTGAAAATCCCTATAGCGCAAGTGTTCCATGAAGTGTACGCTGTTGTGTATGGGATTGCTGGCATTAGGAACAGCGAGACAAAAAACCATGGCCGTTCCTGGGTGGTGACTGAGAGGTGGCCTCAAGTGTGTGCAAAAAAAAGCCCATCTCATGGGCGTGTCAGTGAACCAAGTTGCGTTCTCAGACGCAGAGCTGGAGCCACAGAGGCCATGTTTAGCCAGAGTTCTGAAGGAGGCACTGCATCTGCTATAGGCTGGTACAAGGGTTTATGGTGCTGGCAATGGTGCGCTGATTGTGGAGTGTTCAGAACGGGATGTAGTCAGGAAGCCCCACGATCGAAATGCCAACCGTTGGCTTCCCGACAGTGAAATCCCGGCATGGGATTAATAATAGGCGTCTAAATACTGACACCTATCATTAGCCCCATGCCAAAATCCCAACACCCGGCAAACCGATCGTAGGTAAGCTGGACGTCGGGAGCAGATAGCTGCGGGGGGAGGGTTAGGTTTAGGGTCTCCCCTTTTTCACACCACAAAGGACTGTTTTTTTCCCACCAGCACTGAGATAGTGTAGATTCCAACGCCCCATATGTACAAGACACATTTTACATCTTACAGGTGCACAATGCACAAAAGTACATTTGTAAGTGTTTCTATTAATATAATAAAATACATAAATACATAAAAGTGATATGTAACAAAAGACTGACCGAAAGTCCCCTCACTCATATAAAGACATAAATGTACCCCGCACAGTGTTCTGGCAGAAGATGGGGAAAGATAAAATGGATGAAGGGAGCGGTTCCTCAGCAATAATAAGTTATATATTGAAGTTACGGGGAAATAAATCCCAGGACTATTGTAAGAGTGCCACATGCAATGTGATATCCTCTCAGTGACCACTGGCGCACATAAACTGGTAGTACATGGCAGCAGTCGCTGTGGTTGGTGGAAACCCTCACTGCAGCTTCCAGTAGTACATTACACCTGGTGTAGTATACACAGTGTGAATATATTATGTATACTGACTTTCTCAGAATATAGCCACCAATATCCTCTCTCCCACTAGATGTCTCCATGCAGGAAATGGAGAAGCTAATGTCACTGATGCTGGGAGCCGCGGTTCAGGTAAAGGCACACTATCCTATATCCTTTTTATGTACAATTTGTAAATATATTTGTAAATATTACTTTAGTTGCACATTGCAGAAATTAGATTGACGGGAAGCATGACAAATAACAAATACAGTAGGGGTTGTGAATAAAGGAGTATAAAATAATTACAGTGTTAAGGAGTACAGAGTGACATTAATGATATACTGTATGTGACACATGATTATAAAACAGTCAGTATCTATGCAAGTTTGTTCGGGACATACTGTGTGTATGTGTGTGTGTGAATATATATATATATATATATATATATATATATATGGGAGAGAGAGTGTCGGGGAGACGTAGTTAGCCTTGAAAAGTGGAGAGAAATAAAGTACCAACCAATCAGCTCCTAACTGTCAGTTTACAGGCTGTGTTTGAAAAATGGCAGTTAGGAGCTGATTGGTTGGTACTTTATCACTCTCCACTTTATCACTTTTCAAGGCTTAGTACATCTCCCCAGAGAGAGAGAGAGAGTGAAAGTGTAAAAACCGCGGCATTCACTTGTCCTTTAAAGAAGATTTCAGACAATCCGTGTCATCATCCAACTTTTCAACCTATTCGACTAAACATGTTTCAAGAGGAAACTTAACACTGTGATAAACTGTGTTAAACATGTTTAACACAGTGCACTGACACATTTATTATTGTAAAACTGTGTTAAGTTTACAAAAAAAAAAAAAAAACTTGTAAACTACAATGTACTACATGTGCGTACAAGCCCTTAAAGATTGATAATCTTTGCAGGCATTTCATTAAAGTTAGAGATATACTGTAGCTTTTGTCCTTTCAAATCTAATTTATTTTGCCGTGGGGTAGGCTTATTTTTTTATTATAAATTCTTTATTTTCAAATGATTTGGGCTTTTTTTGTGTCTATGTTAAAATTATTATCTGTTATTTAAATGGTGCCACAAAAGATCTGCAGCATTGTACATAAGGGTGAAGCTTACAACATAGTGTGTAAGTACAAAATGGTACAGAAAAGAACATAACTTTACATATATACATAATTATATAAAATCAGTAAAGACCTTGGGCCAAATGTAATAGGGTGAGAGTTTAGAAAAGTGAGAGTTTCTGACACTTTTTAAACTTTGCCAATGTAATAGAGTCCAAAAACAAAGTAAAAGAGCGAACTTGCATGTTTTTTTAGACTTAAAAAACTCTCAAGATTTAAAATCTCATTCAGATGTTTTCCCATTTTGAAGATAAAACTCAACCAATGTGACAGTTTACTGCTAAACTCTCACATTTTCTAAACTCTCACCCTATTACATTTGGCCCCATGACTTCCACATGGAAGTTCACATATTTCCCAACCTCCTAAGGGGACATAAACACAGCCAGTATCGTCCAAGTATTAAGGAATTGTCATTGTAAACTGACATACACATTCACTATATAATTATCTCTATATGCAAAGTGAGTCCTAGGCCTCTTTAGCGGCCCATACACGGTGCGATTCAAAGTTGGTAAGATGTGTTGTACGATAGCCCTTGAAATTCTTCCCTTGAAATTCTTCATACGATGTGGTCAAATGGTGTACAATTGATTGTTACTATATGATGCACAGAAGTGTATTACACATTGTACTCCAGATCGTAGATCTTACTGTTTTGCTGTAAGATGTACGATCCAACTATACGACTGCAGGGATGCGCATTGGCATCGTATACACACAGAAACTACACACGATGTGCACGATTGAACGTTACGATTGAACAAAATTGTGCACATCGTGTAAAAAAATTGCACCGTGTATGGGCCGCTTTTCACAGACCTCCAAATATTTTTTAATTGCTAGTTATTAAACTAGAGATTAGCCGCTGCTCAAGTGGACTTTTTACTGTCTTCCCCCAATAACTTCTTCCATCTGTATCTCGTAAGGGCGATGGTCGCGAAGAAATAATTGGTGGTATCCGGAGTCTGGACCTGGATTTCCAGACTAAGCTGGCAGAGAAGATACAGGAGGTGACACTGAAGTATACTGTACCTTAGCTTACTTTCTTTACAAATGATCGTCTCTTCTCCTTGTTATGCCTTAATCTCTGTTTCCATTGTTTATAGTAATAATTCTTTTTTACAAGCAGTTTCTCCACTTTCTTCTCTTCTATGAAGATGACTCAGGATTCTCAGAAGATATTATCGTTACCAGGGCCAGAGCTATCTCACCTCTCCCACGCTGACCTGGAAGACTTGGTCCACATGTTAGGTGCTCACCTCAGAGACGTCCTGAGACAGAGGGATGACGCTCAGGAGGTAAGGACACTATATAATATATTAGTTATAGGACCAATCACCCTTCCTCTTGTTCAATACATGGTCTTGTAAATACTTGTCTTACCATTAACTGTTATTAAAAGGGCCTATTAATTTTGTTAATTATGTGGGGCCAGGTGTCCCCTATAATTAAGTATGGCTGCATGCACCAGAGCAATTCAACATTGGTCCGGTGTGGAGATCAGCTGTCCCCACAAATCCTTTCTGTCTGGCTCGGCAGTGCTAGTGGCATGCATGAACTTGGGTTCACACTTGCACAACTTCTTGCAGAAGGAGCCGAGCAGTGGTGAAGGGATTCGAACGGATCTCTCTTCGCAACCGGTAATGCTTCCCAAATGGAAGCAGTGGGGTTGCAGGAACAAACACCATCTTAAGACGGTGAAGGTTCCTGCAGTGCGGCATTCACGCATGTGCAATCTCTAGCATTGCGCCCGTCTCTGAATCAGACCTATGTTGTTAATCTTTTTCTTTTCTTGGTTTTACATTGGATTATGGAAAAATTTCCCTCAAATTATCAACTTAAAAAACAAAACTAAAGGCAACCAATTTCTTATTGTTTATCACTCACTTAAGTGAATCACTTTGTAACTCACTACTAGGTGCATAATTTTCTTCACTTTTCACTATTCAATTTACCTGCACTAACCATTGCAGATCTCTGCTGGGTGAGAGCTGCCACCAATTAATATTTGGAGAGTGTTATACTGTATATAGAAATAGTTTTTTGATTTATTGCTGCTACACTTCATGTTTTAGGGTGATACTATATATATATATATATATATATATATATACTGTATATCAGAAACACTACAGACCAGGAGCTGTGGTGATCAACGTTTCAGTTATTGAACTTTTGTTAGGATCAATTGATCCTGACGAAAGTTCAACAACTGAAACGTTGATCGCCACAGCTCCTGGTCTGTAATGTCTTTTTTTTTTGTAAGCTCTTTTTATTGAGCAAATCACAGAGAAAACAGTACATTCCAATATTCAAAAATAAGGATTAACACATAACATACTTTTATAATGGGAACTGTACTATTTCAGAATAATAATATGATATAATAGAAAATTTTCTCATTATAAGAAAAGAAGGAATATAGAAGCAAGAGAAAAATCTTGCAGCAACGGTGTGGCAATCCGTTTAAAAAATAGAGAAAAAATAAAGAGGAAAAAGGAAAAGAAAGACTTTAGGAAAGACAAAGGAGAATAAAAGTAAAAAAGAATGGGTGGACTCCATATAGGATCACTTTCTTTCAAACTAAACATAATAGAGAAAAAATATAAAAGGAAAAATTAATTGTTAAATGGAGAGGAAACATTTTGGTATGTCAGCCAAGGGGACCATATTTTATCAAAGGTTTTGGATGTATTACGTAATAAAGCTGTCATATATTCCATCTTGTATATATACCAGATACGTGATAATATTGCCTGCATCGGAGAGGGATGAGGGTTTTTCCAATCCGCTGCAATTTGGCAGGTCATACCAGACACTATATGTCGGAATAACCTATTCTGAACCCGGGACAGAGAAGGCAGATCCAAGAGAAGTAGAAAATGCCGAGGATCAGAGGGAATCGTAATATCAAAGAGGTGCGAGAGGAGAGCGAGAACCTCCTGCCATATACTAGTTAGTTTGGGACAAGTCCACCAGATATGCAAAAAACTGCCCTATCCACCGCAATCCCTCCAACATCTATCCGAAGCATCGGGAAGCATTACTTGTAGCCGCGTGGGTACATAATACCATCGGTATAGCAATTTATAAACATTTTCCTTAATTTTGACGCAAATAGAGCTGGTGGCAGCATTGTCCCATATCTCCGTCCAATCCTCAGCATCTATAGAGTGTCCCAAATCCCGTTCCCACGCTAACTCATGAGGGTCTCGATTGGAGCTTATTTCTTCCCCTAGTAAGGAATAAATAGTAGAAATAAGACCCCTAGTGGAGGGTCTTCTCCAACATAAAGACTCAAAAGAAGTCAAAGGTCTGCTAATCAGAATCGAGCTAATTTTGGAGTGGAAATGTCTAATTTGTAGGAACCAGAAAAAATCTTTGGATGGAACTGCCACTCTATCCCGGAAGTCAGAAAATTGTGGGAAATTAGTATCTATAGTGATATCATTTACATAATAGATATTGCTCGATGACCAGGCAGTAAAAGATGACTTGCATAAACCAGGGGGAAAAGATGGATTATGAAGTAGTGGTATCAAAGGGGACGGGGCTGGAGCTAACTTAAAACATCTATTGGTTAAATCCCAAATTGCTAAAGAACGGGAAATTACATGGTGAGAAGAAACTGTCCGGGGACGATGAATCTTAGGTATCCACAAGAGGGAGGATACAGTAGCCAGTCCCAGCTCCTCGGCCTCGATAGCCACCCAGACCTTCCCCGCACCGAAGTTACACCACTGAGCACAATGAGAGAGCTGCGCAGCATAATAATATTTTTTAAAATCAGGAATACCCAAACCCCCACCCCTGGAAGGCCGCTGAAGCAACTTTAGTCTGATCCCCGGGCATTTCCGGTTCCATATGAAATATGAGGTTTGGTACTGAAGGAATTCGATGACCAGGCAGTAAAAGATGACTTGCATAAACCAGGGGGAAAAGATGGATTATGAAGTAGTGGTATCAAAGGGGATGGGGCTGGAGCTAACTTAAAACATCTATTGGTTAAATCCCAAATTGCTAAAGAACGGGAAATTACATGGTGAGAAGAAACTGTCCGGGGACGATGAATCTTAGGTATCCACAAGAGGGAGGATACAGTAGCCAGTCCCAGCTCCTCGGCCTCGATAGCCACCCAGACCTTCCCCGCACCGAAGTTACACCACTGAGCACAATGAGAGAGCTGCGGAGCATAATAATATTTTTTAAAATCAGGAATACCCAAACCCCCACCCCTGGAAGGCCGCTGAAGCAACTTTAGTCTGATCCCCGTGCATTTCCGGTTCCATATGAAATATGAGGTTTGGTACTGAAGGAATTTGAACACGTATGGAGGAATGTAGATCGGAAGGGTCTGAAATAGATACAAGAGCCGAGGGAGAACGCTCATCTTAACTGAATGTATTCTACCTATCCAAGAAATAAAATAATTGGACCAGTCACACAAATCAGACTTAATACAATCTAGAAGGTGGGGAAAATTTGTCTGAAACAGCTGATGATGATGATGATGAGTTAAGAAAACACCAAGATATTTAATCTTTTTTTTATGCCAGGTACAAGGGAGCATGGCCTCTAGGGTTTGCTTTAGGGTAGCAGGGATATAGAAATCAAGAACTTCAGTCTTGGTAACATTAATTTTATAACCCGAGTGTTGGGAATATGAATTTATTTCCTGTAAAAGTGAATTTAGGGATCGAGCTGGGTCAGTGAGAGAGACTAAAATATCGTCGGCATATAATGCGATTTTACATTCCGAGGGGCCAGTGGATACTCCCGAGATAACTCTATTACAACAGATCTTTGCCACCAGGAGTTCCATAATAAGAGCAAATATTAAGGGAGAGAGAGGGCAACCCTGCCGAGTACCGTTAGTTATCCCAAAACTAGAGGAGTAGACACCATTAACCGAAACTCGTGCTGTTGAGGAACGGTAAAGTGCCACAATGCCATCTAAAAATTTGCCTGAAAATCCCATTTTGTCTAGGACAGCAAATATGAAGGGCCAGGAAATACGGTCGAAGGCCTTCTCCGCGTCTAGAGCTAAAATCAGAGAAGGAAGTTTCCTTTTATGAATAGAATGTATCAGATCAATGGCCCGTCTGGTGTTATCCGATGCCTGACGTCCAGGTATAAACCCAACCTGATCCGGATGTATCAAATAAGAAAGCAAAGGAGCTAACCGAGTCGCTAAGATTTTAGCATAAATTTTCAGGTCGACGTTTAATAATGAAATCGGTCTATAGTTAATACAATGAGTAGGATCACGATCAGGTTTAGGGATCACTACAATGTCGGCCCGAGTTATATCAGGAGCAAAAGAAGCGCCCTCCAAAATATCATTAAATAGAGATGTAAGATGTGGGGCAAGTTCCTTTGTAAACAGTTTATAATATTGGGCAGTGAACCCATCAGGGCCTGGGGCGGCAGAGGAACGCATTGATCTAATAGCAGCTATTGTCTCTTCATCTGAAATACGGTCATTGAGAGTAGATAATTGGGATTCTGAGAGCCTGGGAAGGAAAGTAGAGGACAAATATGAGCGCACCCCCTCGGCTCCAGCAGAAGTGGGATAAGAAGAATCTGATAAGTTATAAAGGGAACTATAAAAGGTCCGAAATTCCTCAGCCATAACCTCAGGATCATAGGTTAGAGAACCAGAAGACGGAGAGTGTAATTTGTCTATCGCACCTAATGCTTGTCTGCGACGCAGTTTATTGGCTAATAAAGAATCAATTTTGTCAGATTTATCATAAAAGCGTTGACAACGTTTTTGCAAGATAAGCGCAGCGCGACGAGACAGAAGGGCATTAAGCTGACCTCGTAGTTTCTCAATTTGGGTTAGCACGGAGGCGCTAGGGGATGTTTTATGTTGAATCAATAGTACTGAAATTTGTGACTCAAGGGAATGAATTTCTTGCGCAGCCGCTTTCCTAACCACTGAGGTTTTAGAAATAAGAAAACCCCGTATAGTAGCCTTATGGGCTTCCCAGAGGATACTAGAGGAAATATCAGGAGAGGTATTCTCCTCAAAATAGCGGGTCATCGCCAATTTTATTTCTAGCAGAGCGGGGGGATGTTGTAAAAGGGAGTCATCAAGACGCCAGTTACGCTTCCTACGAGGAGAGCGATGTACATCTAAAAGAATATAGACACCTGCATGGTCTGTCCATGTAAAGGGGGAAACACCGGCTTCCGTAACCAGAGAGGTAATAGTGGAGGAAATGTGGATCATATCTATCCAGGAATAATGTTGGTGTGGAGCTGAAAAATGAGTGTAGTCTTTGCTGTGAGGATGTTTAAGACGCCAGATATCACTAAGGCCATAATGTTTAAGGGAGGCCAGGAGAGTACGAGAAGCTCTAGGAAGAGACATCCCCGAGGAGTTTGAAGGTGGGTTCGATCTGTCTAACAGGGGGTCAATAATGGTATTAAAATCCCCACACAGAATAATATGGCCCTGCGCAACTCTGCTAATACGCCTGAACAGAGAATCAAAGAATTGGGGCTGGTCTTGATTAGGAGCGTACACTGACACCAGAGTGAAAATCTCAGTACGGAGAGTACTGATCACTATAAGAAATCTACCCTCTGGGTCTCACAGTTTTAACGTGGACAAAAGGGATATTACGCCTAATTAAAATGGCTACCCCACATTTTTTACAATTCGCTGAAGCAAAGAAGGTCTGGGCAAACCACCTACCTCGGAGCTGAGAATGCGGGCCCGTAAAATGCGTCTCTTGTAGAAATGCAACATCGGCTTTCTCCCTCCTACAAGCCCCCAAGAGAACAGTACGTTTCTTAGGAGAATTAAGACCGTTTACATTAATTGATAGCAATTTAAGAGACATGGAAAAATATATAAAGAGGTGCTACAGACATAACACACAGATATAATGAGTCAAAAATTTGGCCCAAATAGAGCCACCCTTAGGGACAGAAGGAAAAAAAATTGGAAAAAAACAGAAGAGAGCCACAGAGAAAGAAAGGCACACACACAAAAAAAAAAAGTGAAACAGAGAACCCATTTGGGTAACAACCCTGGTAAATTGGGTCCCAATCAAGGACCGCAATAATATCAATCAACATAACATTAAACAAAAATATTAAAGGGAGCATGGGGGGTAGTGAAAGGACCGTCCAATAGAATCAGGACTGCCTGGACCCTTAAATATAAGATCGGCTAAAACCAAATCAAACAAAAATCCCTGTAATACAGGGATCATAAACCTGTGTCAATATATAGAAACAAAACAAAACAAACAAAAACAAGTCGGAGTCGGAAGAAGATTAAGCTTGGCTAATAAATCTTGACCTTGAGTGAGGGCCTTGACACTATGCACAGTGTTGTTTGCTGAAACCTGAAGCATAAAGGGGAATCCCCAGCGATATCGGATTTCATGCTGCCATAGAATCTTAGTGACTGGCTGAAGATCCCGCCGTTTCTGAATAGTAGAAGGAGCCAGGTCCTGGAAGATTTGTAACTGCATATCTTGGAAAGGTATCACTGGAGAGTCTCGAGTAGCTAACAAGATCCTTTCCTTTGAACGAAAATAGTGCAGGCGAACTATGATGTCTCTAGGAGGTTGAGTAGGAGAGGGCTTCGATCGGAGTGCTCTATGGGCTCTATCACATAAACAATCTTCATTTGTAAGGGCTGGAACTAAGTGTTGAAAAAAGTCTTTTAGAAATGACGGTAAGGAGGGACCAAGGACTGATTCTGCTATATTACGGATACGTAGGTTGTTGCGACGAGAACGATTCTCTTGGTCCTCATGTCTTTCTTTGAGTGTCTCCACCTCATCATGAAGTCTAGAGAGTTCTTTATCAAGACGATTTTGGGAGCGGCATAAGTCGTCCGATTTAGATTCCAGCGCTTCCGTTCTGTTGCCAAGAGATGTCAATTCTGATTTAAATTCTGTTATAGCTTTTGACAGTTCTTGCTTGAATGCGGATTGAACTCCCTCCAACAAACCAGTCATAACCGCTTGAATTTGAGGATCAATACCAGCTTCGGATGAGCAAGGGGAGGAGGGGGATTCTGGGGGTAATGACGAACTCTGTGAACCCTTGGATTTAGATCCGAAAAAATTTGCAGAGGATGGTGGAGGTTTCTTACCTCTCTGCGACATAGTGAAATAATACAAATAAAAAATAAATAAATTAAAAAAAAAACCCACGGTATAAAAATTGAGACACAGGGCTCTACAATAATAATCCAGGCAAGTTGGGTGATAATATTAAGCGAACATCTTTAACTCCAGAGAAGCACCATCCAGGAGAATTTTAGCCTCAGAAAAAAGAGTGTGAGAGGCTGGCAGAAAATATAATAGCACATGG
This sequence comes from Taudactylus pleione, assembly GCA_031769625.1. Lineage (NCBI taxonomy): Eukaryota > Metazoa > Chordata > Amphibia > Anura > Myobatrachidae > Taudactylus > Taudactylus pleione. The sequence goes on from JAUIMM010000249.1 coordinate 9,919,821, forward strand.
AGGTTCGCTAATTGTGGCTGCAATTAGTACTTGATGTAATTATCACAGAAGACCACAAGAGGGAGCCAGCGTAGAGTAAATGGCAAATATCCACCAGCACAAAAGTAAAAAATGTCAGGGCAAGTAGCTGATATGGATTGAACCTGTTAGGCTAGTGAAAAATAAACTGGGTATGTGTAGGTGGTCATATAGGAGCTCCAGACATAGAGAGAAGGGCCAACAGGTCACGTGACAATGGAGCAGGTGAAGCAGTGGTATATAGAGATACAATATAATCTCCCATCAGGGACTCACCACCCTCCCCTTACTCCAGGGAGTCACAGGCAGCAGATAGCAGATATTCCTGTCAGCAAGCGGGGTTGCACTGCTAGTATCCCAGCAGCAATAACCAGCAGCAGCGTGGGAGGAAATCAAAGATGGCTGCCGGAGGCTTCAGGACGCTGGGGCTTCCTCCCAGAGATGTCTCCCGGGAGTCACCAGAAGCAGGAACACCAGCCCTGACACAGCAGCGGGGCAGCCGTGGCTAGAGGGCCGGAGAGGGGTCACGCGGTGTGCGGCAGGGAGGACTCTGTCAGGCGCTCACCACAGAGACGACGACGACAGAAGTCCACAGCCGCCAGTCTGTGCGTTCCAGGCCCCGGCTCAAGGGGCAGCAGGCCAGCTGCAACCCGCGGAAGCGCCTACTGCGCCTCCCGATTCCGTAGCTCTCACCCGCTGGGCCAGTGACAAGCCAGGGGAAGGTAAGCAAGGGTCCGGAGGTCTCCGCTGTCCGGGATGGGGCTATAGAGGCTAGATTTCCTCTGTGCTGGCCCGGAGCTCTAACGAGATGCGGCTTCCTCCATTAACGGTCAGGCCACGCCTCCCATGTCTTTTTACTTAAGTTCTGAGTGCCGCACTTTGCAAGTTGATGTTTATTACCTACGCGAGGGCACCAAACACAGTTATATTTTATATAAGGAGTGCAGAACCTGCAGAACAATTGGGTCCCGTGATGTAGGCTGAAGGCTTAAATGCATTGATAACTCCATGAACCAAAACCATTATTATTTATGAACTATGATGAGTGATTTTATGATGGTGAGTGCTGAGTTTCATGTTTCTATTTTTATGTGTATATATATATATATATATATATATATATATATATATATATATATATATAGACAAATACAAAGCCAGCACTCCACATAGACTTGTATACTTGCCCGGGTGCCCTCTGTAGTTTGTGAAAACTAAATAGGATAGAAATGGCAGCGGCACTCCCAGGACATATAATGTTAAAGAATGACACCACACTGGGGTAGTTCAGTCCGAACTACCCCAGTGCGGTGTCATTCTTTAACATTACATGTCCTGGGAGTGCCGCTGCCATTTCTATCCTATATATATATATATATATATATATATATATATATATATATATATATATATATATATATATCTGTTATTGCTCAGCAGTACCAGGGCCAGTGCTAGGCTGTGCTGGCCCAGCGCTGTATACAGTTGCGCTCCGGGCGACGGACCGGCTTGCCCGTGCCTGGAGCCGCTACTGAGCAGAACTATTTTACAAAGACAGTAGTGTCATCTAATATTGTGATGTATATTTTATATTGTAGACATTGATCCCAAAATGTCTTTGTATACAATATTTGCAGTTTTTCAGGGATTAACACAAAAAGATACTTAGGGCTACTAACTTGTGAGCAAGCCACTTAACCTACAGTAACATTTTAAGGTTGCAAGTAACATGAGCAGCGGCTCTATGATATGTAGTATTTATTTTGGTGAGCAATCTACTAGATTGACATGTATACTGCAACGTCATGAGTCAAGATAAGCTGCCTGAGTAGTGATTAATATATAGATTTTCCTGCAAAATAGATCTTGAAATATATGTCTATGTATTTATATATGCATGCATATATAACTGTTTGCATTCGGGTATGCAAAATAGTTATATATTGTGTATATATATTTATATAATGTGTATATATATATATATATATATATAATTATATATATATATGTATATATATATATATTTATAAAATTTAAATACATATATTCATTTTGGACTTGAGGGGCCTTTGCAAATTCCAATATAAAATTTTTTGTCTCCATAGTTTATGAACAGTCACTAAAAGTATATTTGTCCCAAATTATATTTATATCCATCTAGTAATTTTTGGCTTGAGGAGTCTGCACACTGCACGAGCCGAGAGTCAAGTGTCTGTTTTTTCCTTTATTGCTTCTCTCCCTGATGTCACATTGAGATAATACATACCTCAGTTTCTTTCTAGGTGACTAAGCTATACAATATTGATAACACATACATGCACATACAACACATATATTCGCTTGATGGCGAAACGAACAGACAAACAAAAATTCGGAATTATTTTTTTTTTTTCGCTTCCATCGTTCATGCACAGTCCCAAGGAGTACATTTCTCCCAAAAAAATTTATGTACAGACACAACCATTACAACTTTACTGTGTATGTATGTATATATATATATATATACATACATACACAGTAAAGTTGTAATGGTTGTATATATATATACAGTATATATACAAAAAAATTCTAATTCAGAGGGCACTCACCATATCAGAAGGTAAACAGTTATTTTTATTTGTTACATACCACCAGTGTCAAAATATTCAGGCTATGTCCGACGTTTCGATCCCATGTGGGAACTTTATCAAGGTAAATAGAATGCCACAGAATGCTCAAGCCATCAGAAAATGTGCTACTTACCAGGTGAGAGCCATGTGATTAATGCCTAGTACACACACCATGCTGGAACACAAGCCCCATTGGCCCAACCCACCTAGGAGGAATACAGCCAGGCTTCACTATCAGGCAACAAATCAGCAAGGAGGACAGTCACATGTTGTAAAGGTCACATGGGGCAGACACCCACTACATCACCATACAACACAATTCATAGTGAAATCTCATCATCAATGATAACTGCAATTATACCATGCAGCCAAACAACATTAGTGCATCTGTCCACAATACAAGGTACAGCAGTCACAGCATAAAAAGGCATGCAACTGTAGCACCTCATTCTATAGACAGGCAATAACACATCATGCGTGTTTGACAGACACATAACGGGAGTTCATTCTAATCACCAATAGAAAAACAGCATAGGTATCTCTAGGCCAGGGGTAGCCAACCTCGGTCCTCGTGCGCTACCAACAGTTCACGTTTTCCAGACCACCTAGCTTGTGCACAGGTGTATTCATTACTAACTAACATTTGAAAAGATCAACAGGTGGAGGTAATTATCATACTTGTGATTCTGTGAGGAGACCTGCAAAACATGCACCGTTGGTAGCTCTTGAGGACCAGGGTTGGCTACCACTGCCCTAGGCAACATTTGTAAACAAAAGTGTGTGTGTGTGTGTGTGTGTGTACAGTATGTATGTATGTGTATATAGGAAAGTTACTGAAACCTTGCAGTGTAATTCTCCTTGTCTCCAAGTGAACCATGAGGCAGTATAATTAATTTTGACAAGAGAGACAAGCAGTGATCAATGAGACGGCAATAAAGTTGTATATGTATTTTATTTTATAGGAAATAAACAGTTACACTAATATTATATAGACATAAATATATAGATGAATCAAAAATAAATATTTCATCCATCTTTGTTCTAAAATCTAATTTATTAAACTGTTTGTTACATCCGCCATCTCTTTACAGTGGCTATCTATACTCCGATGTGACCAGCAGGCCAGACCCATTGATGCCAGGTTGCAAGCAGTATCCCAAAATGTGATCTCTGAACCCAGTACATGGCAGAATCACTCGCTGCACATTGCAGACCTACAGAGTAAACTACGGCGTGTACGCCTGGAGCTGTAAGTGATGTGTGACTGTACCAAGAGCAGGATAGGTAGAAGAGCTCAGTCATGATGTTCATGGACCTTGTACTTGTCATAGGAATAACACATATCACAATGCCATCTTGCAGAAGGTCATGTTAGATGGTTTGTAATCTCTGTCACATGTAGTCCTTGATGCATCAGCCCCACAACATGTAAATTAGCATGTTCTCATGAGAGGGAATAAAAACCAATTAGCAGCCATGTCTACCTGCTGGACTTTTTCCTCTCCTGACGCCTAATGGCTAATTCTGCCATACAACCAGGGGCAGAACTATGGGAGACAATGGAGGCGCCTGCCGCCGGGCTCCAGCTCTGAAGGGGGCACCTCCTCCATTGTCCACAACATATTCACCCCACTTAGGGCTGTAACTATGTACCTTGTAACATCATGGCCCTTCACGGCACCTGAGAAACCACCATACACTAGTGGAGAGCTCCATGTCAGACCATCAGCTGCTGTCTTCGTCTATCTAGAGAGCCTTGTCTTCATGCAAATTGCTACATTACAGTGTCAGCGGCTGTGACAGGGGGGGCACCAAATTATAACTTGCCTCCGGGCGTCTGGGATGAACTTACGCCACTGCATACAACTGCTATTATGGACTTGTCTGTTTTATAGAAAAAAGTGTTTTATTAAGTTTAAAGGGGTGGAGAGCTCATATTTACAGCAATTTCCTGACTGTTGGGTGACTAAAGATCATTTTCTGCTAGGAAATGACTGGTATTCTTTTACTGGTAGTCAGGCGTTTTCTTTTACAATTAATATGATAGCCAGGTGCATTTGATGATGTAAGACAGCAAATGTGTACAAATACCCGTGTAATAAAATCTAGGACTTTAAGATACAGTTTTTGTAATTTCCACCATGATAATTGCCTGTGGGATCCACATTCATGCAAAAATATTCACATCCCCATTTTTTGGAAGCAGTTGCCAAAATCATGATGTAGGCATGGACTTATGTACTAGTCATTTGTGCATATTAAATATATTGCACACCTGGGGTAAATTTACTAAGAATCGTGTCTGGCCGTATTTAAACACACTGTGCAACGCTGGGATACGTATGAGTTTTTTGTGACCAAATTCACAGATTTACTAAAAATTGTGTTTGCTTGTCTATTTTGATTTGATGGTGATACTGATCGTGTTGTATCGTGTACAAACTCAGTCATATTGGCCCCTTCTCAACAGACTCCATTGAGCACTGCACAGATAAGTGTCATCAGTGCAGTGCTGTTGTGTGTGAGCAGTGTAAATAAAAGGTAAAAAATAGAAAATAAATCGGTGTAGGGTCCCCCCAAAAAGCATAAGCAGCCCCAGACCTCTGAGCCCATTCTGGTGCTGGAAATTCTGGGGAAAAATGGTGTGGGGTTCCCCCGTATTTCCAGTAACCAGCACCGGGCTCAACCAGCCGGGGGTAATGCCATAGCAGGGACACACACATCACGCAGTTCTCCTTGCCAAAGCATTATCCTGCCCTAAACTTTTCATCCCAGCCCTGGGATACCTCGGAAAGTGGGGACCCCCCAAAAATGTGTCCCCCCTCACAAGAATACCCCAGGGCTGGCGGTGGGTCAGGGTTAATGTTGAAAGATAATCATTATTATTGTTCTTTACAGTGGGACTACTGGTCCCAGCATGCCTACCCCAGCATGGTGGCACTTGGAGAACCACAAGTGTTACCATGCCTTGACAGAAAGTGCCCGGAGGCATCTGTATCCCCACTGTGAATTAAATAAAAAAAAAATAAAGACAAGACTCACACACCAAATATTTTAACTATTACACACTCATGCGCACTCACACTACATATTTACCTACATCATGGCGTGGTCGGTCCCCTTCTCCAGGTAGGGATCCAGGGGGCTTGGCAAAAAAAACAATCTGAATACCTTAATCCACAGACATAGAAGCACTGTATGTACATAAGGCCTGATTCATTACGGATCGCAGCTCCGTAATCGCATGCAGGTCTGCTGTGAAAATATGCTAATGAATGCTATCGCAATGCCGTTGCACTGCCAGCATAGAGATGCCCACTGCCTCCCACTACCGCTATTTCACATCCGTAATACCTTGCAGTTCTGTGTACACATCGGTAACATCGAGTACCATCGGCCCTTCACGCAGAATTACAGCAGCCCTGACCTTACTTAGAAATTGCTTACCTTGTCGCACACTGTAAATACTCGAGCTCCGCATGCCATCACAATGGCTAGTTTAGACACGCCCATGTAACGACGTTCAAACACACAAGCATGCCTACGTTTCTCCAACCACTCCTCCGTCACCACCCCCAAACGCTGACTACCTGTCACTCACTCTGCGATGGCTTGCTGTGCTCTGCGTAATCGAAGTGCGATCACAGTGTAGCCTTCGCTCACGCGCACTGCAATGCACGTGCAGTACACAACTGTGTGCGTTTATGCAGTTGCGATCCATAATGAATCAAGCCCATAGTGTAGACTTGGGGTAGCCAACCTCGGTCCTCGAGAGCTACTAACAGTTCACGTTTTCCAGACACCCAGCAGGTGCACAGACGTATTCATTACTCACTAATACATTTGAAAAGATCCACAGGTGGAGCTAATTATTTCACTTGTGATTCTGTGAGGAGACCTGGAAAACATGCACTGTTGATAGCTTTTGAGGACCAGAGTTGGCTACCCCTGGTGTAGATACAGCGCTTCCCAGAGTATGACAGGACCCACAAGGTTTCCTGCACTATATACACAAAAGCACTGCACAGATCTGACTTATTTGTGCAGTGCTTCAGCAGAACATGCAGCTCGCAGGCAGGCAGATGACTTGTACTCCTGTCTATGGAAAGTACTCGCGTGTTGGTTCGACGGTCTATTAACATCTATTTGCGTGTTTGGTTGCCTATGATTGTGTTTTCGCACCAGTGTGTTTGCCTTTAGTAAATCTCTGAGTTGCAAAATCGGTGGAAACTCGCACAGGAAAATGCAATCTCGGCCAGACGCGTTTCTTAGTAAATTTACTCCCCGTACTCTTTTTGAAAAGACACTTTATGAAATGTATTCATTACTTACTGTTTGTAAATCGACATTAAAGCCGTAGTTGATTCACAGATATCTTCTCAAAGCTATGGCTTCCTGTGAGTAGCATTATAGAGGGGTCACTTTTATATAAGATCTAGCTCTCCTCTATTTCTGACAATCCGCTGATTCCTCTGTTCTTCAGAATTTACAAGGGGATGAGATGCTGTCAGCAGAAGGGTGAAAGTAAACTGTTAGGGTGCCCAAGCCATTTGAGCCACTGCTAGTGACATGGTACTGTACATTGTACTTTCAAGTATACAGTTTGGGGGAGATGTATCAAACCTTGGAGAGAGAAAAAGTGGAGATAAAGCACCGACCAATCAGCTTCTAACTGTCACTGTACAGGCTGTGGGCGGGATGCATGACGCATAGCACTGAGAATGTGATGCATCCCGCCGGTCATCGCATGCATGCAGTCATTGGTAACGCGGTATGCATGACAATCACCATAAAGGACCGCTCTCTCGGTAAGAGCGGCCCTTTGCGATGGAGGGACTTCCGGGTCTATGACCCAGAAGCCCCTCAGGATGCGCGTGCCGCAGGGGGGTGCTGGGAGGAATCCGATCGGATCCCTCTTACAGCACCCTGCGGAAAGAAGCCCATAGGCTTCTATGGGTAACGCCATCAGGAAGATGGAGCTTGCCACCACAACCAAGCATCGCATTCTGGGGCTTGGTGCATATGAGAAATGCGGTCAAACCCGCATTTTTGGGGTTAGAGCGCATTTGTCGCCTTGCCGCATCCCACCCACAGTTTGAAAGAAGACAAGTATGAGCTGATTGGTTGGTACTTTATCTCTCTCCACTTTATCTCCCTCCAAGGATTAGTACACGTCTCTCTTTTGTGAATAAGGAGCTGCTACTTGGTGGAGTTCTATGATACAATAGGCTAAGAAGGTGCACAGTACATCATTTACAGGGAAAACATTTAGCAGGTTGCACTAATACTTATTGTAATCAGATCACTAGTAATCACTCAGGTGACTAGTGCACTGTAAGTATAACATAGAGCAGATTACTGTGTAATGTTTACCTCTCTCTTTCTGTTTCCAAAGGGAAGAAAAGTCTGAGGAATTACTTGACAGTCAGCAGCAAGTGCAGCTGCTGGAGGTGGAGTTAAGGAAAATGCATCAGCAGGTACAGTATAATATCTAGATCACAGGTTCTCAAACAGTGCATGTTTTCCAGGTCTCCTCACAGAAACACAAGTGAAATAATTAGCTCCACCTGTGGATCTCTTAAAACATGTCAGTGAGTAATGAATACACCTGTGCACCTGCTGGGTGATCTGCAAAACATGACCTGTGTGGGGTCCTGAGAACCGAGTTTAAGAACCACTGATCTAGATGATGATGTAAGTTATATATTCATCAATCCTTCCTCATTGTGTCATCCTCCCTTTGTAGCATATAATTATAGTGCCCGCTCTTTTTTTCCTTGGGGTTATATACAGTGGCGTCATGAGGGTGGTGCGGGGCTGTGGGCCTCACCCGGGTGTCACCCACGGAAGGGGTGACACCAAAATGCCATGACAGGAGCCGGGTGCTGCAGCGTGACATTCCCCTGCAGCACCCGGCTCCTGTCATAGAAGGAGAGCCGACAGTACTTACAGCCCAACATCTCTGGCGATGCTGGGATGCCCCCAGAGTGAAGTAATCAGGATCCCCCGTGAGGCCATGCCCTTTATTTTAGGTCATGCCTCCTTTCAGACGCGAGGGTGCCTCCGGCGCACAGGTATAGTCAGAGTGCGCACCGGGTGTCACCAGACCCTTTGACGCCTCTGGTTATATACCAACCAAAAAAAAGTGTGAGGTGCCATTTTTATTTTTCTCTAATAGTCTTACTATTACAGTATGCACCTTTACCTGTCCAAATTGTGATTGTCAACATGCTGACTACATCCCTTGCTAATAGTTAGCTACGTTACTGGAGAGATGTGGAGTCAGAATAGAAACGCCATGGGGACGATTCAGTTGTTTGTACTGTAGCACCTGTAGCTCCCGTCTAAACTGCACAGGAGCCATTCAGTTGCTTTGCACGATCCGACCCAAGGCTGCATTTATTGCTGCTTCATGCGGCTAATCCCGTGCATTCTCTCATGAGAAAAGGGCTGGTCACGCAAACAATTCAATATCTCTTGTGCAGTTTAGATGGGAGCAACCAACAATTGAATTGCCCCCATATTAAATGTATGTGCAGGAGCATTCCTAAATGATGGTCATTTAAATAGCTGAGTTACTAAACACACAAGTGGATAACACAGAAGCGCTCAAACTGATAGTTCTCATAAAATAGAGTGCAGTAAATATATATGTAACCAGGAGAGGCAGCAATTCGCATTCTATAGTGTTAGTATGACTGGATTACGTGTGATACGGCTGAACCGTTGCCTCTCTTATTTGCATATAAATTTACTACACACTAAGGGGCATATATCAAAGCTTGATGTGAGATATATATCACCAACCAATCAGCTTCTAACTTACATTTTGCAGGCTGTGTTTAAGAAATTATAGTTTGGAGCTAATTGGTTGGTGATTTATATTTCACAATTTTTTTTATCTCCCATCAAGCTTTGATACATATGCCCCTAATTCAGTTAGTCTACTTGCACATGAAATCTATTTTTAGGAAAATATAAAGTTTCAAGTATTTTATAATTTTTTCTTTCTCTAACATTTAACGTTACTTCTATTGCCATAGCAATGCACTGATATCTTAGTTCCTTACTCTTTCATAGGTCCGTGAGTTCTCTCAATTGGCTGCTCTCTCTCGTGGTTACCGTGATGAGGCTGATGCACTGAGAGAGCGCTCGCGACGCTCGGAAGCCCAAGTAAACACTCTCACAGATAAACTGCGCACCATGGACATCTACCAGCGTTCCTTGCAGGTCTGCCAAGTCAAGGCGAATAACATAAATATATTCCTAAATTATTTATATATGTATATGTGTCTATGTATGTATGTACAGTACTATATATATATATATATATATATATATTATATATATATATATATATTATATATATATATATACAATAGAACAAACCGGCACTCCGTGTTAGCTGGCTATATACCTTGCCTTGGTGCCCTCCCCGGGGGTTGTTATCCTCCGTGGCAGATAAAACAAAGTATAGACGGCGGCACTCACAGGTCTTTCACTTCAATTAACGTACAGGACTCCTCAGGGAAAATCTCGAATAAATGAGATTTAAACGTTGGAATATGACCTAAGGAGTCCTGTACGTTAATTGAAGTGAAAGACCTGTGAGTGCCGCCGTCTATACTTTGTATATATATATATATATATATATATATATATATATATATATATATATATTATATATATATGTATATATAAATATATATATATTTATTTCTGTGCCACCAAGCTAGTTCTGTATTGAGATATTGAGACATACAGTTGCTGAATATTATAATATTGGATACATCACTGGGGAGAGAATGTAATGTGTTATAATAAAGCACTTTACAAACATTTTTAAGCTAAATAACAAATGTGGAAGCCAGTGATATTTGAAAGCAGAGCCTTAATCTGGAGTCTACTTACAGGAGGAGAAAGAATTCACAAGGAGTCTACTGGAAGATAAAGAAGTGTTAGAGCATCAGCTTTCTGCAGAAAGAGAGCGTTCTGAGAAACTGCGCATGTGTGAGAGGGAAAAGCACTCGCTAGAAGAGAGACTCAAGAGAGCTGAAATGGTATAATATTCATACATTATATAATATCCCAGCACAATAAAATCACCTTTCTCATATTTCCATGTATTAAACATGAGAATATTTGAGTCATTTAAAAAGCCTGTTCAAGACTGGATGAAGTATGGAAATGACACTCAATTGTCTTTCCCAGAACTTTTGAGAATGATGTGCTATGTTCTGTGCTTAGATGTGTATCATCATCATGCTCTATGTTAACTTGTATCTGGACATCCGACATTTGTCCGTATAAACAGCAATATAGGCCCCGGTTCTGTGAGCAGATTATAGGAAATGTAACTACAAAGATTCCCTTCACTTTTATGTTAGATGAATGATTCATTATAAACCATTGGCGTTTTCTCACATCTTGGATTCCAAACACACATTAGCCCACACGTGGCAGGTTAGCAGTGTATACTGATTTATTATTCTATTTTCCTATCTTCTGTATGGAAATGGTTTAGGAGCCTTCAGGTTCATTGTCTAGCCTGGCTAAGATTACTATGCTTAGAAGAATGATTGAATTTTGGGTGTTGGACAATGTGAAACCCTCTAATTTCTGCTCTTTTGTGTACGAGTGATCAACCAAGATTCATTGGTTCCGTCTAGCTCAACCCCCTGACACCGATAAAGTAACTACTGGCTCATGTAGCTACTATACCGCACCCCATCCACCAAAATATTACAGTAAATGCTTTATGTACCCTTTATCCTTATTTATTTTACCCCACTGCCAACACTGAACAAAAATGTGTTTTATTCCTGAAATTCTGAATTGTTTAGATTAATTTAATTTAATTCTGAGAATTGATCGTGTTTGGGGAGCTCTCAAGCTGATTTCTTGCTTTACATAACTATAGTAACAAGGCCTGATTCAGAGATAGTTGGCGTATCTACATGTGCACAGGATCTGCTCTGCGCATGTGCAGGTCTCTTTCTGCGACTACGGTCACGGTGCCCTTAAACCGCAGTATAATTGACATGCTGCTGCCGATTGGGGGTGGGAAATGGATGGCATCGGTCAGCGTTCCTGAAAACGAGGGCGGGTCGGCCCCATTTTCTTTGAGTGGTGAGGCCAGTGTCTGAGTCTTCCAATGCAGTTTTGCTGGCCTCGGCTATTGAGCTGAGACAGCCAGTCTGAGTAGCCTTAGGCTTAGTTAGATGGCCAATGTTGTGACTGATGGTCGCAACAGTGATCTGATGCTGCATCTTCGGATGCAGCATTTGGATCTGTGATGCCTTATTGTAGTGGGCGTCTTTTATCCTCAGATGCCTCCTGCAGCATTAGTATAATTTGCATCAGTGTCTTGTTCATCGTAGCTGCATATCATGTTGACATGCCCTTATCATAATTGGCTGCATCTATACACCCCTCCAACCTCAGTTCCGGTCTCCTTGGCGTATGGAATTGTAACTAGTGTAAAATGCTACCGAGCTGCCAAGGCAAACAACGCACATCACAGAAAGACGCACATCACAAAAAGACGCATATGTGCCGGTAAAAAGAGAGCAAATTGAGTAGGCAAAAAGGCGTAACCTTCGTTTACATTGAACTCTGATTGAGGCCTTGTATGTCTTATTGGGAATGCCTTGCTTATTTGTTATTTGTATCTTTTCTTTATGAGACTGAATCTGTCTTGCAGGAGAGAGACTCAGAGTCGCAAAGAGTGCAGTGCCTGCTCCAGGATAACCTAACTTTAGCAGAGGAGATACGAATACTAAGGGAGGAGGCATCTCAAGTTTGGGAAAGAGTGTATGAGACCGAAGGAGAGACGGTCTCAAAATGGGAAAGAGAGCATGTCACTTGCTGGGAGAGACAGGAGACAGATGTTGAATGTAAGTATTGATAATTGCAATATGAAAATTAGAGATGTGCGGTCCGGTTTCCGTGGAAACTGAATCCGTGGAAACTGAACACACCCGAACTTAGGGGTTCCGGGTTGAACCAAGCCAGGGCTCAGGTCTTCATGCCAGGCTCAGATCCCAAAACAAGGGAAAGTGGCATCTTCCTGGTGCGGGATCTCGCGTGTTTTGGATTGCATATTAAAGTCCCTTCCTTGTGTTGAGCCGCCATTTCACAATGGAGACCGGAGGGATAGAGTGTTGGTATAGGGGCACTTTGTATGCAAAAAAACAAAAACGATTAGGAGCACTGTTGTGTTAAGGCAGGAACACTGTGTACTGTGGGCTGGCTGCAGCACTCTGTGAGGCACAAAATAAATGCCATAGGAGTGGACTGCAGCACTGTGTTACTTAAAAAGTCTACTGGGGCACGGTTTTATCAAACAAAAAAAAGACTATTATAACGTCATCGTTACTATTAGGGTGCCACCCGGCTTATACTCTGGCACTGTGAGGCAGTTTGTTGAGTGTTTTTGCACAGTAAAAAATAATAAAAATAATATAAAACTTGTGCATTCAAAAATATAACTTAATTTTTAGGGTACCACCCAGCTTATACTAGCGGCTCTGTGAGGCAGCTTGTTGAGGGCCTTCAGGCACTGTTACATTTTTTAAAATAATATAGCACTTGTGTGTTAAAAAATATTATGCCATTAGGGTGCCACCATTACTAGGGGTGCTGTGAGGCACTATGTTGTGTGCAGGGCCGTAGAGAGCCAGCCTGGGCCCAGGGGAAGGGGCGTGACCTAATCACTGGATGTGTGGCCATGCCCCATTCGGGATAAAAATAAGAAAACACATTTATTTGCGGTGCTACCCATCAGGGAGGGGGCGCTGTGACCCCCTCAGCCCGGCGCAAATCCAGGCGGGGGTGCGGTGAGTGTGATTGCTCCCCCACCACAGACAAAGGAGACTGCTGCTACAGTCTTCCACTGCAGCCCAGCACACAGCAGCGTGTGCTGGGCTGCTGACAGGTAGAAGGGAGGGGGGGTGTTGTCGGACGCGGTCCCTCACCGGGCCCCTCCAGTAATTAGTGCTCACTCCCCTCCCTCTCGGAGCCCCTGGTTGTGTGTTCAGGCACTGTTATCAAAAATTAAAATGATAAAACTTGTGTGCTAAAAAATATAACATCATTAAGGTGCCACTCTTATACTAGGAACACTGTGAGTCGATATGGATCAGTCGATAGAAGAGCAGGAGCAGCAACTCAGTACTAGTGCTCTGGCAGCAGTCATGGTAGTACTTCAACATCTACTAAGGTGGTACAGGGGAAATAAAGTTTAAGAAAGGGCACCTGAAATCTAAACAATATTTCTCAATGTTAAAATAAACATCACCTCTAATAAGAAAGGGAGAAAATACTGCTGAAAGACTTAAAATTGGCAATTTTCCATCCACAAAATCACACACACTGGTGGTGGTCCTGCTAATGATGTTTCATGCACTAAAATGCCTATTGCAGAAGCTGTGGCCAAATATAGTCAGGCATCTTCTAAAACCTCACAGGAAACACCTCACTCTAAGGGGTATATTTACTAAAGTGTGGGTTTTTAAAAGTGGAGATATTGCCCATAGCAACCAATCAGATTCTAGCTATTATCTTCTAGAAGGTGATAGATTAATGTTAAGTAGAATCTGATTGGTTGCTATGGGCAACATCCCCACTTCTGAAAACTCTCACATTAGTAAATATACCCCTAAGTGTATCCACGAGTGATATGGGTGAGTCTGATATTTCTGACCCTTTACTCTTAGAGAAGTCTCCTTCCACCATTTCTGCACCCTCTGCAAGTGTGGGAATGAGCAGCAAGTAAAGATGGTAACATAGAAATTGAGGATGCTGCTGTGGAAGTGCGACAGGGTGGGGGGATATTTGTGTATCTGACACTGATGAGGATGTTGATGATGTTGTTTGTGTCAAATAAAGTCAACCACCACTTTTGGAAAAAGCTAAAAAATTTGGTAAAATAATAAGAAGCAGTCCAGCATCAGCTAACTCCTAGCTCTCAGCTAGATCCCAGCTCATGTAATCTCCACCGCCAACACCTTCATCATCAATCTCCTCATTAATGCTTTAATAATCGAAGGTAGTCCTCCTGCATCCAATTTAGGAAGGCTAGCGGGCTCCTCCCCTGTCCAAGATTCCCCAGAAGAATCCTTGCACGCTAGGGCTGCTGCTGCTGCGGGGTGAATTTTCATCCCAAAAGGGGACCAAGAAGATTAGTTTTAAACAACAATTGACTGTGAAACAATCCTTTGCAAGAGGAAGCAAGTATGAAAGCAGCCATCCAGTTGCTCAGCGGATCACTGAAGCCATGGCAGCTATGCTAGCATTAGATCTGCATCCAATATCTACCATCAATGCATGTGGTTTTAGATAGTTAATTGAGGTCCTGTGTCCCCAACAACAAATTCCATCTCAATTCCATTGTACAAGAACAGCAGATCCTCGCCTGTACCGTGACGTTAAAAGAAAACTAGTTCTTGGCCTAAAAAATGCCATTGTACCCACTATCCACTTAACCACAGATATGTGGACAAGTGCTACTGGTCAAACAAAAATTACATGACTGTGCCAGCCCACTGGGCGGGTGTATCGCCTTCAGCAGCAGCATCTAACACAGAACGCCAGCTCATTCACAGCCAGGCTACTCTCTGTATCATCGGCTTCACTAAGAGGCATACCGGTATCAACCTGTTAGTAAAACTCAGAGATATTATATAAAAATGGCTTACCCTGCTAGGACTCTCCTCAGGATTTGACATTTCTGATAACGCATGTAACATTGGTCCTGATTCACTACCGTATGCAACTGTGAATGTAATAGCTATTATGCACGCAGTTCAACTGTGATAGTATGCTAATTCATTGTGATCGCTATTCCCTCGCAACACTACACAAGCACGCCCACTTTACTTACCACACATCCGTAATGTTTAGCAAGACTGTGAAACCATCGGTACAATCGAGTACCATCGCAGCCTCATGCACACACTCACAAGGTCTGACCTTACTCAAAATTGCTAATAACCATGCACACTATGAGACCTCAGACTGCGTAGGGCATTGTAGTGGATAATTGATGCATGCCCTTGCGACAGCATTGAAACGCACTGGCACGCCTGCGTTCGTCTGACCACAAACGGCACTTCCTGTCAATCACTCTGCGATGGGTCTGTCTAGTCACTGCAATCGCAGTCCCTATCGCAGTAGCTAGTTTGTGCACACTCACTGCGATGCATACACATGCGCAGAATGTAACAATCGGCCGATTGTGTGCATAATCGCAGTTGCATACGGTAGTGAATCAGGCCCATTGTGAGAGAATTACACCTGGGTAAGTAAACTTGATGGTTCAAAATGTTTTAAAAATTTAAACGGGCTTGCAGAAGATGCTCTCTGTGTCTAGAAAATATTGTGGACATTTTCAGCATTTAGCAACGCATGAACAGTTCAATTGCCATGCCACCAACTGAAGCAAGAGGTAGTAACCAGATGGAATTCTATCCTTTATATGCTTTAGCGAATAGAGGAACAGCAACAAATCATCCAAACCTACACAACAAACCATTACATAGGGAGAGGAAGGAGAATGTACTGTACCTTAGTCTAACACACTGGAGAAAACACTCTGGCCCTAATTTAGAGCCGGACGCTCTGACAGAGCGTTCGCTCTGAATCAGGGCCGGCCCTCTTATTATTTGGAGCGGCCTCCTGGCCGCTCGCATAGCTGTGGGTGACCACCCACAGCTATAGTGAGCGGCCAAAATGATGGTCGCGATGGTCAAGACCATCACGACCATCGGGCTTGTGACGAGACCCTGCGGTAGGGTCTCGCTGCCGCAAGCCCTGGAGTGCTTTTGGCTCTATCAGAGCCAAAAGCACTCCTACTGACATCACTAGTGATGTCAGTGGGGCCGGCCCCAGACGGTAGGCGTTCCCATGGGAATGCCTCCATCTGGGCAGCCACGCCCCCGCCATGCCCACCAAAGGGGGCGTGCTGTCAATCAACATCGACAGCATGCCCCCTTTGGTGCGAGACCCATAACGATGGCTTGGCCATCGTTATTCGGGTCTCGTGCATGCGCACGACGGAGCCGCCTCCGTCGTGCGCATGCGCACTTGGGCAACATCGACCCGCTTGCGAGCACTCGCGAGCGGGTCTGAATCAGGCCCTCTGTTTTATGTAAGATACTGAAACCAATTGAAGTAGTAACAAATGAAGTGAGTTCAAACACTGCCAGCTTGAGTCAGGTGATTGCCTTAATAAACCTACTGGAAAAGTAGCTAGAAAAACTGAAGAAGTAGATGAAACAAAGATATTTCAGTAAGTGCACTATGTAGACAAAAGTGTTTGGGCACTGACAGCAAATAAATCAAAGAGATTTTATTGACATCAGTACTTTGTAGGTCCACCACGTGCAGTGATTACTGCAGACACCCTTATTGGCAAACTGTCCACAAGTTCCTGGACAACAGCAGGCGGTATGTTTTGCCATTCCGCCTCAAGTACAGTGACCAACGTTAAGGAAATGAGATATGTGTTAAAAATGTATTTACAGCATCTCAGTCCCTGCAGTGATTAATTAACTTTTTAGCCCTTTGTGTTCCCCTACCTGTCTGCTAGTGTATGTGTGTTCATTCACAGAACAAAAGACCTTATGTTTAGCCTTGTCCATATGTCTGTTTTATTCATAACCAGTAGAGCAATGTAACACCTCACAGCACAAAAGACCTCCTGAGTTAATTTCTACCTCCACAGGGGACACTCTGGACGTACACCTCCTTCCATTTGCCTGCCTTTTGTGTCTCACTGGAGTCTGGCAGACTGGACAGAGCCAACCCAGCAGGTGTTCGTCAGGGAAGTAATATCTGGGGGAGGTCGGATATAAGAGACCCACACCAATCAGGGAACGGTGCAACTCCCCTGGGTGGTCACAAGAACCGTGGGAAATTGGAAGCTTTCAAAAGAAGTCACCAAAGGCAGCTCCGCATGTTGGTCACTGACCTTGGCTAAGAAGGGACTTTCTGCCAAGGTGCTTAGTGGAACGCATCGCCTGTCCTGTGTGGATGTATACATTTGGAAATTCTGTGTGGATGAATACTATATCACTGCTGTGTGATCTGTGATAGTTTCTACTGTGTGGGATCCTGGAAATGCTTGGATGGACTCAAACGCTATTCACTGCTGTGTAATTGGTGATAGTTTTGACTGGGTCGTATCCTGGAAATGCTGGGGTGGACGAATACGCTATTACTGCTGTGTGGATTGGGTAATAGTTTCTCCGGTGAGACTGTGCATCTCTAGCTATTTCGTGGAATTGTTCTGGGACTATACGCTGCTGAGACTGGCCCTATCTGGACTGCTACCTGCAAATTGTCTGTTCACTGTATTTATCTCTTGTCCTTATATATTATTTATTTCTGTGTGCTGTAGAAAAATAAACCATCACTTTGGTTTCATCTGCTCGGTGTCTGGGTGATTGAGAGAACCCCGTATCCTCACACCAACTAAGACACTAGAGCACACCTGGCGCTCCAATTCGTCCCAGAGGTTCTCAATGGGGTTATGATCTGAACTCTGAGCTGGCCAGTCCGTCCAGATTACCGAATTTTCTGTATACCAGCCCAGTGTCGCCCTAAAACATGACAGGTGGCATTGTTGTCCTGATGAAAACATTAGTTGTTTCCATAGAACTGCAAGTGCATGGGCCTCCCTATGAATTGTTCTTGTCAAAACCTCTACATTAGTGGCCATTTGAAACTTGTGTGCAATGGTATGCATGGCATGCATTTCACTTGCATGGAGGTGTCCAGTCACGTTTGTCTACATAGTGTATGTTGGACTTATAGATCAGCTTCTCTATTTTCTTCGCCAGGACCAAACAGTTGTTAAGATCTTGCAATTGGATCACTACATTTTGGCAACCATGCTTGATCCTAGGTTTAAGTCATTCAAAATGTTTTTCTAACTGACACAGATCTTAAGAGTTGTAAAGAACTCCTTGCCAGCAAGTTGTCAGCTCAAATTGCACATGACACGATGACGTCTTCTGCTTCAGTTTCTCCTGCAAAAGTTCTGCCAGGAAAAAACTGATCTTTTCCAAGAGACCCACTGGGGATGTGGATGATGTGTCAACTCAGCGCACCAAAGTAAACACAATTTTGATATCTGGTCAGAGTGTTTAATCGTGAGAACCGGCATTTCTGACTATAGTGCTGGCCGCAAGCCTGTTAGTGCTGCGCTAAGTCGGAAAACAGCCACGCAGCTGGCACTTTAATCAGATTTCTCCTCGCACCCTCCTTTAGTCGCCCTAACAGCACACTGAATTAAATAGTTCCGGTAAGCTCCCTCCAATCGCTGTCAACACACAGAACTGAAACGCCCCTAAATATTAATAGGATAGTGGTGGATTATTTTAATGACAATGTACAACTTAGCATGTCTCACAGTCCTTTTGATTATGGGGAGGAAATAAATGCAATTTGGAGCCTCTTGTACAAACTAGCGTTGGTGTCCTTAAGCTGCCCACCCTCCAGTGTATACTCGGAAAGAGTGTTTAGCAGTTAGCACAGCCAGGAACCTTCTGAGCGATCGGCATAGGAGGCTAATTCCTTATAATGTGGAAAAACTCATGATCATAAAAATGAACTACAAATTCTGAGGAAGACCTTTGCCGCCAACTGCAACAAAGTACAGAGACTTCTATAATGCTGGGTACACACTGTCAGATATATTGACTGATCAATTGATCAGCCAAGGAGGTAGATGTATTATAGCGGCATGTACCGCTTCCCGCTTCGCCTGTTTACCGAGGCGAAGCAGGAAGCACTACCGATGAGATGTAAGAACATCTCATCGGCCGGAGAGGGGGAGCGTTAACTACCCCCTCCGGCGCTACCTGTTAGAGACCGCAGCGCATCCAGGGGCGCCGAGAGGGGGGGGAGTGGGTAGAGTTTACCCGAGCCCGGGCTTCGTGGCGCTGCAAAACTCTTTTTTTTTTTAAGGGGGCGTGGCCACACCTTCTGAAATTAGGTCACGCCCCCTCTTTACCGGGGCCCGGCGTGGCTCTCTACGCCCCTGAGCGCATCAACCTAGTGCTGATGCGCTGTGTCTCTTCCCGGCCGGCTCCACTGAGCATACGCGGGATCTCGCAAGTATCATGAGATCCACGTGTGGAGCTGGCAGCCGCCGCAGGGACAGCGCTGTCCCTGCTGTTGGGATAGGCTGGTGCCAGGCTGTAGCTGTCGATAACGACAGCTACAGCCGGCCGAACGGTCATGCGTTATGACCGTTCATACATGGCCCTGCCGCTCGGCACCAGGGGCGCCGAGAGGGGGGGGAGCGGGTACAGACTACCCGGGCCCGGGCTTCCTGAGGGGCCCGGCGGGGGCCCGAGTCCGACGCCGCCCCCCCCCTCCCTCACAGCAGCCCAGCACACAGCGTGGATTCCAGTGGGGATGAGCCAATATTGGGTGTGATGTTTACACTCATGAGGGTGAGGATGATAATGACATCTTCCCAGTGCAGAGATGATTAACAACGCTGTTAGCCACCTTAATCCCACAAAAGTGGCAGTCCATGTTGCTGAACTGCTTGGTTAGTTAAACTGTGCATGTCCTTTTTAGTATGCAACATAAGGGTGGGTGGAAGGCCCCAAGGACAATTCCATTATGGAAAGCTTTTCTTTTCATTATGGGCTGTATTTTTGGGGGGCACTGGTAATGGGCTTTTTTACATAGACAAACATTTGTATTGGTTATATTGCTCTAACACATAACTAATTTAAAACACATTTTTAACCAGAAATAATGTGGTGCCTCGCAAAATATAAAACAATTAACAGAATTATGAAGCATATTTAATATTATTTAGTAAAATTAACAAAATGATACAAGGCCACACCTTAATTGTCATTTTTTTACTTGAACAATAGATAATTTTTTTTACCTGCTTTCCACTACATACTCCACCTCCATTTCCCTGTACTGCCCTCGGGCATCTGAACTAGTTCCCCTCATAATTAGACTCTCTGGTGTATATCATAAATGTACTATGGAGTTTGTTACCCAATTGGGAAGGAGGGAGGGGGGTATGGCCAGCTTTTTTTGCAACCCTTGTCGGAAAGCCTTGGCTATATTAACAACAACATTTTATTTTTTCATGGCCTTTTCTCTTCTCAGTTTCTGGAAAGCAGATCTTGCAAGGCCACGTCTCAAATTAAATTGTCTTAATAAATAAATCAATCAATCAACCAATGCATTACCTGTCTTCCACTACATACATCACATCCATTTCCCTGTACTGGCCTTGGGCCTCTGAGCTAGTTCCCCTTATACTCAGACTCTCTGATGCACCTCATAAATGTACTACAGAGGTTGTTGCCTAATTAGGAAGGAGGGAGGGGAGCTAGTATGGTCAGCTTCTCTTGCTATCCTTGTCAGGAATCCTTGGCTATATTAATGACATCATTGTATTCTTTTATGGCCTTTTCTCTTCTCAGTTGCTGCAAAACAAATCTCACAAGGCCACTTCTAAAATTACATTTTCTCAATCAATCAATCTACTACTTTCTTTCTATGGGGTTGTGTAGTTTATTAAACTGCCATCCTGTCTACCAATGTTTCATAGATGTGCTACCGTGTTTCTCCGATAATTAGACCTACTCTGAAAATAAGACCTATCCTTACTTTTGAAGAATGGTCCAAAATAAGCCCTACCCCGAAAATAAGACCTAATAAAATCCAAATTTTTCCCGGACCCTGCACTACACTAAAATGCCCCCGCATGAAATACTAAATGATAGAGCTGGAGGAGGCTGCCCGGCCCCCTCGGGCCGCTCCTCCACCAGCTTACAGTACCGTAGTCAGACTCCAAAACAAGCTTTCAATAAAGCTTGTTTTGGAGTCAGCGCGTGTGACGTCATGACGTCACAGCGCGACTCTGAATTGCGAGGTGGACATCGGAGGAGCCACGGATTGTGGAGGAAGGAACCACCTCCGGATTCTTCTTATTGTAAAGGTAAGTGGGGAAATGGCTGCAATCAACAGGGAGAGGGACAGGCTGCATTCCAAACCGGGGTGGGGGGGTGGGAGGGGACTGGAGAGGCACAGGCTGTATTCAACAGGGGGGGAGAGAGAGGCACAGGCTGCATTCAACAACAGGGGGGGAGGGAGAGGCATAGGCTGCATTCAACAACAGGGGGGTAGAGAGAGGCACAGGCTGTATTCATCAACAGGGGGGCTGGAAATAAGCTATACCCCGAAAATAAGCCCTATGGTGTTTTTTTGACCAAAAAAAAAAAATAAGACAGTGTCTTATTATCGGGGAAACACGGTATATTCTTTTAAACTGACATATGTTCGTGCCGCTGCTCAGTTACTTAGTTTAACCAGCCTTTGGCCAATATTGGTAAACAATATTGTGAGCTGGGATGTGGTCAAAATTGACAGGAGCTTACTGGAAATTCAAATTATTGAGGTTAATAATACTGTAGGAACAAAAGCTGGATTAAATTACAGGTTGAGTCTCCCATATCCAAATATTCCGAAATACGGAATATTTTTAGAATGACTGAGATAGTGAAACCTTTGCTTTTTGTTGGATCAATGAACACAAACTTTGTTTAAGGCATAAAATTATTAAACATATTGTATAACATCACCTTCAGGCTGTGTGTATAAGGTGTATATGAAACATTAATAAATTTCATGTATGTACACAAACTTTGTTTGAGCCACAAAATTATTGAAAATATTGTATAAAACTACAGTACCTGCAGGCTGTGTGTATAAGGTGTATATACAACATAAATGCTTTCTGTATTTAGATTTGGGTCCTATCGAAAAAGATATATCATCACGGTATGCAATTATTTCAAAATACGGAATATTCTGATATCCAAAATACCCCTTGTCCCAAGCATTTTGGATATGGGAGACTCAACCCGTACATGATTTTAGCTGTTTTTATAATATTTTTACAAAAAAATCCAGATACAAAACCAGAACATGATGTGAGTGTGGTTTTGGCAAAACCAAAATACGACTATAAATTAAAACCAAAATACGGGGTTTGCACACATCTTTAATGAAAATATATTACTTGATAACACTTTGTCAGTTGTAGCATAGTCTAGTTGTTATTTATTGGTTAAAGAGTTGTTGTCGGGTTTTAATTGCCCTATACCCAACATTCAACTTCATGATCCTGTGTCTTTATCCTTACTATGTAACTATAGGATAATAATTTACTTCACAAAATCAGAACCTTCTGTTGTTTATTTTCATGTGCAAACCTCCATCATTTACTTTTCATTTATTTTTTACAGTTTTAGACCTAAGCTCAGAGCTGTCCCAAGCTCTGTTACGTTTGGAGAGAGAAAACCAGGTGCTGAGAGAAAGGCTGCAGGCCTTTACTGGAGAGACCGTGGAAGTGGAAAACATGGGACATACAGGGCAGAAGCATGAAAGTCAGATCTCGGACCGGCTACGAGATTTATGTATCAGAGAGGTGAGAGCAAATCCAGCATCAAAAAGAGTAAGAAAGTGGGCATATGGAAATAATACAGATATGATAATACATGCTAGACCATGTGACAATTACTGAGTAAATGTGAGAGGTGTGATTGGTAGTCTTGGGGATGAAATAATCAAATCACAGTGTTAGTATAATAAGATGTAAAGGATAATTCCAGTCTCCAATAAAATGTTATCAAACCCTGTTCCCCCATCTATTTGAATGTGTGATTCCTCCTCGGGAAACACAACCATTTGCCAAGTGCACATGACTGCCACCAAATGCTCAATGTGTTATCCTGGTGTAATGGTTGGGGGTGGTTAATAAACAGAGATAGGAATGGATCCCTTCAGTTCAACTAATTTGGGGAAAGGGAGGGGTGTGAATGAAATAACTTTAGAGATTGCAGTTCTCTTTGAATAGGGAAACTACTATGGCTTCCTCTAAGGCATTATCTTGAAGTTTTTCGTATTTCATTCTGTAGGAGCCAGATGGGGGCAGCTTAGTGGATAAAGATCTATTGGGAGATGGAGACAGAAACCAGAAGGACAGGAAGAAACCAGAAGACAGTGTTGTGCAGGAGCAGTCACAATACTGCCAAAAAATGGCTACAGGTGAACAGCTACTCACCGTATCAAAAAAAGCAGGCAATGACACTGAACAACCGCAGGTGCTGTTGGAAGATAATGCAAGAGACAATCTTATACAGAATAAACAGCTGGAAGACATTCATTGTGCTGTGCAATTAGTGCAGAACCAACTGGAAGAAAGTTCTCAAGGGGACCAATCACCGGGGAAATATGTAGACAGTTTTAAGAGTGCGAACCAGAGACATTTGGAACAGAGTTCTGGAGAGTTACAGTCATTGCAGACACGGCTGGAATCGAGTAGTGTAGAGGTACAGTCACTAAAGACACATCTGGAATGTAAGGATGGAGAGGTACAGTCACTAAAGACACAGCTAGAATGTAGGGATGGAGAGGTACAGTCACTAAAGACACAGCTGAACTTGAGAAATGGAAAGGAGCAAGCATTAAAGACACAGTTGGACTTGAGTCCTGGAGATGTACAATCAATTAATGCACAGCTAAAGTATGATACAGAAATTCAGTTATTAAAGACACAGCTAGAATTGAGCATTGGGGAGATACATTCACTAAAGGTACAATTGGAACTGAACACCGAGGAGGTACAATCACTGAAGAGACAATTGCAATTGAGTGCTGAAGAAAAACAATCACTAAAGGTGAAGCTAGAATTGAGTTATGAAAATGAACAATCACTTAAGACACAAATGGAATTGAATGTTGGAGTGGTTCAATCACTAAAGGCACAGCTAGAATTGAGTTCTGGAAAGGAACAGTCATTGAAGACACAACTGGAACAGAGTTCTGAAGAGGTACAATCAGTAAAGGCACAATTGGAAGTAAGCGCTGGGGAGAAACAATCACTAAAAAAACAACTGGAATTGAATGCTGGAGTCGTACAATCACTTAAGGCACAGCAGGAATTAAGTTATGGAAATGAACAGTCACTGAAGACTCAATTGGAAGTGAATGCTGCTGAGTTACAATCACTGAAGGCACAGCTAGAATTGAGTGGTCGAGAGTTACAATCGCTACAGACACAACTGGAAATAAGTGCTGCAGAGGTACAGTCAATAAAAGCAAAGTTTGAATTGGGCATTTGTGAAATACAATCGTTAAAGAAACAGTTAGAGGAAAAAGAAACAGAGAACACAGTCCAGCAGAGACAAATTTATGAGAAAGCTGTAGAAATACAGTTAATAAAACAACAACTGTCCGATGTAAAAGAGTCACATTCTCTAACACAGCACCTGCAAGAAAGTTCTGAGGAAATGCAATCTCTTAAAAGACAACTGGCAGCCAGCACAAGAGACATGCACTCCATAAAGATGCATCTTGAAGAAAAAGAGGAGCAAACATTAAAAAAACAGTTTGAAGAGAGTGCAAAGGAAAGTGAGTCACTCAGAAGACAACAGGAAGAGAGAACGGTGGAGGTACAAAATCTCAGGATGAACTTAGAAAAGAAAGATGAAGTAGAGCTGTTATGGAAAAAACAACTGGAAGAGAGAGCAGGGGAAATAGAGTTGCTTAGAAAAAACTTGGGAAATAGAGAAGAGTTGGAGCAGTTAGTGAAGCAACAGCTAGAAGAGAGGACAGGTGAGGTACAAATGCTTAAAAGAAACCTGGACAAAAGAGAACAAACAGAGCAGCTAATGAGGAGGCAGCTGGAAGGAAGGAATAAGGAGATGCATAAACTCACCCGAAACTTGGAAAAAAAAGAGGAATCCCAGAAGTTGGTGGAAATTCAGCTGGATGAGAAGACAGGAGAGGTGAAAATGCTGAAGAGAAGCTTGGAAAAAGGAGAGGAAATAGAACAGCTACTGAAGACACAGCTGGAAGAGAGAACGAGGGAGGTCAAGGATCTCAAGCAGAACTTGGCCAAGGAAGAACAACTAGAGCAAATAGCAAAAAGTCAACTGGAAGAGAGAACAGGAGAAGTACAAGAACTCAGGCAAAACCTGACAAAAAGAGAAGCATTAGAACAGATATTGAAAAGGCAGCTGGACGAAAGAACAGGAGAAGTGCAGCAACTCAAGAGAAACATGGAGAAAATAGAGGGCATAGAGCAGTTAGTGAAGAGGCAGCTGGAGGAGAGCACAGTCTCCATCCAGTTTCTTCAAAAACAGTTACAAGAGGCCTCCAGTGAGGAACAGTTATTGAAGCGGCAACTGGAGCAGAATGAAAGAGAAAAGCAATCCCTGGGTAGGAAACTGGAAGAAAGTTCTGAAAAAATTAAGAAATTACAGAGACAGCTACAAGAAAAAGATACAGTGGTACAGTCATTAAAAAAACTGCTTAAAGACATGGATGAGAAATGCCTTCAGCAACAACTGCAAGAGCACGCAGTAGAGAACAGCGCTCTGCAGACTCTGTCAGCAGAGTCAACTGTACTAAGGAACCAGCTTCGGGAGATGTCTGACCAAATAGAAAGTCTAACTAGACAGATCCAAGCAAGTGCAGACAAAGAAGGGAATTTACTAAGAAATATTGAAGATAGCAAGGTAGACAAACAAGCCCTCCAGAGACAGCTTCAAGAAAAAGAAGAAGAGATACTAACCCAAAAAAGACATTTAGATGAGAGCAATGGAAAGCAGCAGTCCTTAAACAGAAAGCTGGAAGAGAGTGATTGGGAGCTGCAGCTACTAAAAAGGCACCTGGAGGAAAATGAAGGACGGAGAAAGGTGCAACAGAGACAGATGGAAGAAGATGCAAGAGAAAGACAGTCATGTCACCTGCAATTGAAAGAGAATGCTGAAGAAATACAGTCCCTGAAGAGACAGTTGAAAGAGAATGAGACGTTCGAACACTCAATAAACAGACAGATTCAAGAAAAGACAGAGGAGATAGAATCCCTAAAGAGACAGCTTCAAAAAAATGTAGACGAAATAGACTCACAGAAAAGACAGCTAGAGGAGAGAAGTGGGGAGAACTTTTTACTGAACAGACGCTTAGAAGAAAGGGAGCAGTTACTCAAGAGACAGCTGGAGGAGAACAGTGCAGAACTGCAATTTCTCAGGAGACAGTTACAACAGAGTGCTGAGCAGGAACACTCATGGAGGATCCAGCTGGAAGGAAGTGAGAGAGAGAGGCTGACTTTGAAGAGGCAACTAGATAAGATAAGTATACAATCCAAAGATAGACAACTAAATGACAATGCAGAGATCCAAATACTGAAGAAGCAGCTAGTTGAAATGAACAAAAAGACAGAATCCTTGGCCAGGCTGATTCATGAAGAAAATGAGCAGCCGGATAGACAAGATCAGCAGAAGGATGAGCAGGCACAAAGTCTCATAAAGCAACTTCAAGCAAGTGCAGAGGAAGCAGGGATTTCACAGAAACTACTCAAAGAAAAAGAAGTTGACATACAAGCACTTAAAATACAGCTAGAAGAATGCACAGGAAAGGAACATTCTCTAATAAAACAGCTGAAAGAGAGGGAGATATATGAGCAGTCTCTTAAGGTTAAACTGGATGAGGGCAATAAGGTAACAGAACTTCTGCAGAGACAACTGCATGAAAGTGCTGAGGACATCCTGGCTCTCAGAAGGCAAATGGAACAGAAAACTGGGGGGAGAACATGTCACAAGAGGAAAATGGAAGACACTAAATCAGGAAGCAATTTTAAAGAATTAGAACCCCATAAAATACACCTGCAAGTAACTACTACAGACATAAGACCAGTGCCTGAGGAAAGCAAGGAACCAAAATTAAGTAGACAACTGGATGAAAGAAATTCTAAACCATTAACAATATCTGATTCTGCCAGTTTTCCCTTTTGCTTTGGAACCACAAATGATGTTTCTGTTTCTCCTTTCCCCAAGTTTCCAGCGTCTCCTTCTTTAGAGACAACTGCATCTGTCCTCCCTCTTCCCTCATCTACTCAATTAACTTTGTTGGCCTCTGCTCCTCAATCAGTCATTCCTCCTCAATCAACTCAGCCTCCTGCATCTGACCACAGTGTTTTTGTACCTCCCGACAAAAATGAATCTGAGTCCATATCCACTTATTCTCCTCTTGCTGCCACCGAATCTCCCCTATCCTTGCTTCTGCTAGAACTACACGGAGTACGAAGAGAGAGATCGGAGTTGCAGGGACGTCATGACTCCCTACTCAGGGACTTGCAAAGGCAGGAGGGAGAATTGGAAAGAGTACAAAGAGAGCTGCGTCGAGGTCGGAGTGCTATGAGATTACTGAAACAAGAACATCGGGAACTACAGGAGAGGTAGGGCAATCATGTACAGAAGTGTCTCACCAGGGTTCTCTGCTAACTTAGAACACATAAGCTTGAACATATTTAATGAATAAGGGGGAGATGTAACAAGCCTTGGAGAGAAATAAAGTGGAGAAGTTGGTCAAAGCAACCAATCAGCTTATGACAGTCATTTATCTAGAACAGTCTCTGAAATGACAGTTAGAAGCTGATTGGCAGCAAATACAGAGGGGGGAGGTTCTTCCAGACAAGAGAAGGTATTAGGTAAAGTGACATCATTCCTAGTTATGTACTAAGAGCAGTGTAAACATTAGATTTTCATGTGTACAGCAATTAGATGAAGGGTGATAAGGGTGCACCTTTAGGGTGTTCATTGCTGTGCAGAGGGGCGGTTGGGCATTTCTGCTCTGAATAGGGACTTGAATTCTGGACATGGGGTATTGTCCTATACTATTAATGATACACATTTTACACCTTACTGCTATACTTCAGCAGAGAAGTATAGTTCTAGGTGTAATTTTCCAATAATAAGACCAAACCAAGCAGGAAGATGTTGAAGATTTGGGGCTTGATTCAAAGACAGACGCAATGCCAATATTTGCGCAGAATGAGGAATTGTTTGCTTTTGCACATGCGTGAACACAGCACTGTGCACGTGCAGCGATTGCAATGCGATTACGTTCGTACAGAGTAACCACTCACAAAGTGAGTGACAGGTAGTCAGCGTTTGTGGGAGGTAACTGGGGGGTGGTTAGAAAAACGCAGGCGTGTCTGACCGTGTGAATGCCGTTTCATGTGCGTCAATGGTTCCGATGTTTACACTGTTGCACATTATCAAACGGGTATGAGAAGGTAGCAGTGGGCATCCCTATGCTCGGCTATGCTATGGAAGGATTTATCATAGCAGCTGTGATCCATGAGAGAATGCAGTTGCGATTGCATTACCGTCCATCTAAGAATCTGGTCCTTATTTTGTTAAAGGGATGGTTGTAAAGTGGCAGGAGGTTGGGCATTGGCACAGTGACCCCCCACAGATTTGTACACCTGAGAGAACTTCTAGGCTGTGGAGGCATCTCCTGAGAGTGTAGCATAGGTACATACCTAGATACGTACAGGGCAGATCATCTAGGCAAAAATCAAAGTGCAAAGCTAAGGTGATTTGTGCTACTTATTGAATTTGCATTGTTAATTAGATCCTGTGTGTGTGGTACTTGGGCAGTAGGTAAATACAAAGAGAATGGAGTGGTTGGTAGCAGAGGAATGGAGACAGGTGGGGATGGTAGCAATGACATTACTCCCTAATAACTATATCATTTTCTTTCATGGTTCCTACTATCGGGTACATTTACTAAAGTGAGTTTTTTTGGAAGTGGAGATGTTGCCCATAGCAACCAATCAGATTCTAGATATTATCTTCTAGAAGTGCTAGTTAAATGTTAAGTAGAATCTGATTGGTTGCCACTTCTAAAAACTCTCACCTTAGTAAATTTACCCCCTAGGTATACACATAAGTATTTGCACAAATTATTGTTGCTGTAGGAAAAGCACCTCATAGGTGTCTGTAAGTGGATTATATATACAGTATGTATGTGGTTTGTTGATGCTTTGTATCACATACTTTGTTGATGGATCTCTGCCAGGTTTTCCCAGCTCTCTATACAGGGAGAGCAGGTACAGCAGGAGCAGCAGAGAAAACTGCAAGAGCAGATGGAAAGGATGCAAGAATTGCAGATGGAAAACCAGAAACTGCAGGAGGAGCAAAAGAGGTGAGCGAATTGGCAAACCTGGGTTTCTATTGATAGGATAAACTATTGTGCTATTCACAATCTTTGGCTGTAGCTTCCCCAATGGCCTAGCCTCTTAGTGGAATTGTGCAGGCTGCAGGGTGACTCTAACATGTTTCTTAAATAATCACCTTAATCTCTTTGTTATAGTTGCATGACTAATCAATGTACTTACGAGCACATAGCCATGCAGATAGCTAGACATGGATTGGATCAGCAGAGGCTTCTGCCAGCAGAAATCATTGTTGACACTCTTTGAATAGGTCAGGTAAAATGTTAGATTTATGGGTCAGGTAAATGTAGCAGACAATGAATAAGTGCTGCCATCATGTTTTGCTCTTGCAGGCTTCAAGAAGAGCTGTCCCGATTTGAGAAGACTTGTAGTGATAAAATATCAGAGCTGAGAGAAATGAAGAGACAGCTGGGAGCTGAGCAGAGAGAGCGAGAGCAGCTAGACAGAGAGCGCTTGGAACTGAAAGAGAGCGTGCAGCGCCTGGAGATCAGCAATACGGCTCTTTCCGATCAGTGCCAGGTTGGTTTTTCAGAAACTGTGCTGCTGTCTGAGTTTGTGGTTACACAGGTCACTAGATAACTGTCCCTTTGTCTTTCAGGTGTTGTCCCAGGTGAAACTCTCTCTTCAAGACCAGAGTAACCTTTTGCTGTCTCAGATAAATTCTCTGAGCCAAGATAATCGTGAGTTATTAGAGCGGAGCCTTGAGAGTGGCGCTCTGAGACAGGAGGAGGAGAGGTGCTACAGGTACGGCTAACCTCTAACCCTATAGCCAGATTGATCTTCACAATAAATACATCGGAGTCCTGCTACGTATAGAAGGGCTAATTTACACATAGAGAGATGTGTCTCGCCTCATTTTTTTATTTCTTTCAGTTCTCTGTTGCGTGTGTGTCTGTGTGTGTGTCTGTGTCTGTGTGTGTGTGTGTCTGTGTCTGTGTGTGTCTGTGTGTGTGTTGGAAAGGTTCAAATTAAATTGCCAATAAAGAGCAAAGAAACACAAAAAGAACCAGCACTTGGGAATAGTGTATTGGGAATATATAAAAACAAAATATTTATTATAACTAGAGATGTGCGGGTTCAGTTTTATTCCGTTCTTATTGCCAAATTATCGCAAGTTTGTATTAGTTCGGATTTCTCTTATCAGCTATCTAAAACACATGACAGCCGGCTAGCCAATAAGATGCCGTTTTTGAGTTTTCCGAGCATATCCGAGTAAAACCGAACGGCACATCTCTAATTATAACCTGTGTATTCATAGAAGCATATATTATGGGATGTAGTAAAAAGGTCGATAGTAACAATGTTGACAGGTATGATGTCGACATCTCTTTAAAACAATTTAGTAAATATACTAACAAGAAAAAAAGTAAGCACTATACTTAAAACAGTGGGCCAAATGTAATAGGGTGGAAGTTTAGAAAATGTGAGAGTCTAGCAGTAAACTGTCACATTTGTCGAGTTTTATCTTGAAAATGGGAAGACATCTGGATGAGAGTTTAAATTGTGAGAGGTTTTTTTAGTCTAAAAACAGGCGATTTTGCATGTTTTCGGGCTTTATTACATTGGCCAAGTTTAAAAGTCTGAGAGTTTACTGCTAATCTCTCACATTTTATAATCTCTTACCCTATTACATTTGGCCCAATACAGGACTTAAGTATCAAGTATTTTTTATTATTTTTAAATACATTGGAACAGGCAATTACAATGCACTTTGTTGTTCCTGTATGCTATAGATGGTAGGGATAGTTTGATTTCCTCTTTGTACTGGTAATAAACGTTCATAAGGAACGCAACATATCCTGAATGGTAGAACATGCCTCCTAAAATAGGGTTAAATGGCCCATCATATATGTCAGTACAGAAGTTAGTACATAAAAAAAAATGTCCCAATCAATATATATTTATGCTCACCCATGCATTGGCCGGCCTCATGTAATATTTGGCCAGTTCCAGCTCTCCAAAGTTCGGAGAGCACAGAATTAATCCGTCCCATTGTGACCATCAACATGTCGCTAGTCCCACAGAGGTTCCTATAGTTATGACATACCAAGGCATTCATGTAAACTATAAACACCCTAATACAAACATGTGTTCACAGCAGAAAGCAGATGATCATATATTCCACACACCCGCAGAGACCATGGCCCTCATTCAGAGCCGTACGCTCTGAGCAGAGCGCACGCTCTGAATGAGGGCCGTCCTCCATAACTATGGAGCGTCCTCCTGGACGCTCGCATAGCTGTGGGTCACCACCCACAGCCTATACGAGCGTGCAGTTTGATGGCCGCGTTGGTCTTGACCATCGCGACCATCGAAACTGCGAGCCGGAGCCTGCGGTTGAGGTTTTCAACCGCAAGGCCCGGAGTGATTTTGGCTCTATCAGAGCCAAAATCACTCCCACTGACATCACTAGTGATGTCAGTGGGCCGGCTTCTGACGGTAGGCGTTCCCTTAGGAACGCCCCCGTCAGGGAGGCACACCCCCAGCACGCCCACCAAAGGGGGCGTGCTGTCAATTAACATCGACAGCACGCCCCCTTTGATCAGACACAACGAGCGAAGGAAAGTCCTTCGCTCGTCGCGTCTGGCACATGCGCACGACAGAGCTCCCTCCGTCGTGCGCATGCTCAGTGCAGAACATCGATCCACTTGCGAGAGGACAGCCGCTCGCGAGTGGGTCTGAATTAGGCCCTATGTCTCTGAACAAATGAAAGACTGGAATCTTTGAACACACTTATATCAAGAAGTGCACTTTAGTGATGGATTACTAAGAGAGACATTTACCTTTGTAGGTACTAAGGGGTACATTTACTAAGATTCGAGTTTGGTCAAGTTAGCAATCTCTGGAGAGTTTGGGCATTTTTTTCCACTCGCAAATTTACTAATGACAAACTCGGGAGAGAAATCTCCTTTGCTACGGGAAAATACTGGATAGTTAGCAAACTCTCTTCACTTCACCATCGCCCAAACTCTAGTAACTTTTCATTAGTGAAGATAGGATTCAGGAATTTACCAAGATGAGAGTTTGTAAACTCTCATGAGAATGGGCAATACTCTTGTAAAAAAAAATGTGAAATCAATTCACCTGTCTGTGAGCTGCGAGTTTGCCAGAAACATACACAGATCAGTGTGATCCATGTATGTTTCTGCCTGTAAATAGTCTAAAAAGGGTTAAGTTTAAAAGAAAAAAGGCGTAGGATCCCCCCCAAAAAGCATAACCAGCCCAGGACTGCTCAGCCAGTCCTGGTTCCTAATATTAAGGGAAAAAACATGTAGGGTTCCCCTGTAATGTGATAGGGTCTCCTGGCTGTGGCATTACATCCAGGTCAGTTTGGGTCCAGTGCTGGTTTTAAATATAGGGGGACCCCTATACATTTTTTCCCCCTGTATTTAAAACCAGGACTGGCCCTGCAGTCAGGTGCTGGTTCCTAAATCATGGGGGAACACTACACATTTTTCCCCGTAAATTTAGGAATCAGGACTGGCTGAGCAGTCCGGGGCTGGTTATGTTTTTTTTTTTTGGGGGGGAGGGGCCCTATGTAATTTTTTTTATTCAATTTACCTTTATTAACAGGTATAACACACAAGCAGCTTTCACATATCTCACTGATATTTGCAGGCTGCTTGCTCGGGAGAGTTTTGCAGAGAGAAAACACTGCAATATCGGGTGAGTAATCTCATCTAAACTTGCTACTCGGGGGAGATATCTCGATCTGCTTCACCATCGGAAAACTCACTCTCAGCTAAACTCACTTCTTAGTAAATTTGTGAGTTTCAAGAGCCTCAAATCACCCAAGTTTCTGCTATGCTAATCAAGTTGAAAAAAAAAACTCGATCAGACTCAAATCTTAGTAAATTTACCCCTAAGAATGATCAAAATGTACATTTTATAAACAAACAACTTTTCATATTACATACTACTTCTCAGTATGCTGTAATCAGTCAGGTCTGACCTACAAAGACACAGAAACACCATTTAAATTTAATATATGCTTGTTTGCTTTTCAAAAGAGAGTGAAGAATCTGTCTTCAGATGCAATTCTTTAGATATAAGAACGTACCTTTACACAATTGAAATCCTTATATTTACTCACACTTCACTGTGAGATATGTTTTTGTCGATTGGATTATTACTGTATAACATTTTGAGTGGGATGTGCTAAGCACCGTATCCCGATGCAGTACATACAGCTAATTATCAGGTACATACTGGTGATAATACCTAGAAAAAGACAAAGGACAGCTCTCCTTGTAAGAACTCTCCTTTGCGATAGAGGGACTTCCTGGTTTATGACCCAGAAGTCCCTCTGTCATTCTACACATGCGCAGAATAACGCACGTTCCACAGGGAGAGTTGGGAGGGATCCGATTGGATCCCTCTAAGGATGCGTCGCAAAAAGAAGCCCATAGGCTTCTATTGGGCAATGCTATCACAAGACGGCATTACCCACTGGGAACAAAGGGCCTGATTCAGACCCACTCGCAAGCGGCTGTCCGCTCGCAAGTGGGTCGATGTTGTGCACTGCGCATGCGCACGACGGCGGGAGCTACGTCGTGCGCATGCGCCAGACGCGACGAGCGAAGGACTTTCCTTCGCTCGTTGTGTCTGATCAAAGGGGGCGTGCTGTCGATGTTGATTGACAGCACGCCCCCTTTGGTGGGCGTGCCGGGGGCGTGCCTCCCTGACGGGGGCGTTCCCAAGGGAACGCCTACCGTCAGAAGCCGGCCCACTGACATCACTAGTGATGTCAGTGGGAGTGATTTTGGCTCTGATAGAGCCAAAATCACTCCGGGCCTTGCGGTTGAAAAACTCAACCGCAGGCTCCGGCTCGCAGTGGCGATGGTCGCGATGGTCAAGACCATCGCGGCCATCAAACTGCACGCTCGTATAGGCTGTGGGTGGTGACCCACAGCTATACGAGCGTCCAGGAGGACGCTCCATAATTATCGAGGGCGGCCCTCATTCAGAGCGTGCGCTCTGCTCAGAGCGTACGGCTCTGAATGAGGGCCAAACTCCACAATGTATCGTATTCTGGAATTTGGTACATATGTGATATGCTGTAAACCCCTAGAAACTGGATTTTGGGGGGCTTTACTCCAGTTTTTACCTTAGCATATCTCACCTTTGGGCCTGATTCAGATTTGGGAATAGAGTAAGATATAGCAAGTAACTGTACATCTTGGTAAAACCATGGTGCACTGCAGGTGGGGCAGGTGTAAAATGTGCAGAGCAGGGGCATCTTAAGAGAGGAGGGGGCCCGTGTGCATTCCCCGTGCAGGGCCCCTCATCTCTCTCCGGTGGCCGGCAGCCGACTGACGCGGCTGGCCAGCCGCCGGAGCATTAGTAGACTCTGGGCACAAGAGTGTGCCCGGAGTCTATTGCACATGCGCAGAACACCAGAAAAATGTCCGTGGTGGCCATTTTCCGGTGTTCTGAGCAGCGCTGGCGCCTGCCGCGGGACCACGGACAGGTAAGTTTAAAATAATATGGGTGCAGGGTGTGCAGTGCCGGGCCCCCCTGGACCCGGGGGCCCGTGTGCCCCGCACACACTGCACCAATTATAGATACGCCACTGGTGCAGAGAGAGTTAGATTTGGGAGGGATGTGTCCAAACTGATATCTAAATTGCAGAGTTAATATAAAGCTGTCCAGCATTTGTGGGCTACATGCAAAAGTAGCCAGTATTTACTCTGCATGCAAAAACATGTATGTATTTGTTTGTACCCCTTGTATTGCAATATGGTTTGTCCAGGTACACAGTTACTTGCTATATCGTACTGATTCAGCAAGGAACGCAGATGAGAATTCGCATGCACCCAGCTGATGTTGTCGCACTGCGCATGCGTATGCATCGCACTGCGCGTGCGTGAACTAGCCAGTGTGAGTGGGTAAGGGTACGCAGGCTACATGCAGTGTGTATGCATTGCAGACCCTTCCAATATTGATTGACAGGAAGTGCCGTTTGTGGGTGGTGACAGGGGGTGGACGAGCGAATGCAGGCGTGCCTGTGCGTTGGGATGCCGTTATATTGGCATGCATAATTAAGGCAGTGCGGCGGCATCCGCAGCCAGACAACTCGATGTACGCAGGAAGTGGCCAAAATCCTGCACGAGATCAGGTCCGATGGTTCTTCATGTTACAGATGTTTCCGCTGTCTTGCGGACTACTCAAGCTTTCAGTAAAGAGAAGTGGGCGGCATTGTGTAGTGCTGGGCGTCTGAGTCTTCTGCTGCGGTTGCCGTGCGTATGCATTGATTAGCATATATTCGCAGCGGCCGAGTGCGTGCTTGCGCACACTTTCATTCCTTGCTGAATCAGGCCCTCTATTCCCAAATATGAATCAGGACCTTTGTGTCTTATTACTCTTTCACCAAGTCTACTTTTTATGACAGTTTTAATGCTTGGGATTTGCTTGTGATTATTGTTTTGGCTATATATGGTAGTGCCACTACATCACACCACCTCCATATATTGTATTTGGTTTTAGGGTATACCTGAGTGTGATATAGGCTCACTTACACCCAATAAAGTGCCATATTTATATTCTTTACAATTTACAATTTCTATTATCTGTCTAATCTTAGTCTATGAGGAAATTGTGCTTTATTCTTCCTCTGTTCCTGCATTGGCTCCCTCCTCCTGTGTATAAAAGCAGTAAATGGCCCTATTGGATTTTGTCACATTTCATTTAAACTGTGAACAATGAAATAAAGCATGTACAGTATATATTACAATGACTGCCTTTGTTTCATCCTTAGAGAAAAACTCACAGAGCTAAAACATGAAAAACAAAAACTACTCGACAAGATCATGGATCAGTATAGAGTTTTGGAACCAGCTCCAGCCGTACACAGGTAAAGTCTCTTTATAGAGGTCCTAAGCGAAAGGCTACTAGACACCCTTCCCATTTGCAACTCCTTGTGGATTAAGAAGCATATGTATCTAGCCCTCTTTTACTTTACTTACTTAAATTCATGCATAAACTGCATGATTTAAGTATCATGGCTCTGTAGCAATAGCCTAATCCAACAGATATCACACAGATCCCCTTCAAGAGGCTAATTAGCACTTCAGACGCAGTCCCCATTATTATCAATGGGGACAGCAGTCTGACGCTATGTACAGTACAAAGCTCTAGATCTGGATTAAGATCTCATGGGGCCCTAGGCAAGATATCAGTTTGCCCCTGCCCTTCTCATTCAAATCATCCATACCATATTTATTACCCTACACACCGCTCCCCAACATTTGAATATAAACTGTTTGAACGGGTTGGGTATGGGATGCTGGCGGTCTGGATCCCAGCAGTCAGAATCCCGACGCCAGCATCCTGACAGGGTTAGGATACCGACACCTGTTGGTCGTTATCCTAACCCTCCCCCTCTCCCTACCCCTAACCCTCCTTCCCCAGTGCCTAAACCTAACCTCCCCCCTAGTGCCTACACCTAACCTCATCTTCCCCGCACTCTAAACCTAACCCTCCCCCTTAGTGCCTAACCCTAACCCTCCACCTAGTACCTAACCCTTAACCCCGCTACTTACCGTCAGCATGCCGGCAGTTGGGATGCTGGCGGTTCGGATGCCGGCGCTGGGATTCTGACAGGTGTCGGGATTCCGGCAACGGTATTCTAAGCGCAGGCATCCCATGTGTTGGGATATTAACTGTATTCCATTTGGATGTATGTCTTTAAACACAATCATTTTAGACTAAAACTGTAGATAAATAAACTAGGGATGTGCAGGCTCAGATAGGTTCGAATTTTCCCGCAAAGTTCAGATTTTTTCCGCCAAAAATCGGGTCTCAGAAAGAGGCAAAATGTCATCCTTCATGGACAAACATCATCTTCCATGGACTTCTGTCCGGGAATGATGATGTTTGTCCATAAAAGATAAAATTTTGCCTCTTTCTGAGACCCGATTTTCGGCGGGAAAAATACGAACTTGGCTGGAAAATTCGAACCTATCCGAGCCTGCACATCCCTAAAACAAACACACATAAATCTTCTCACTGGCACTAATGCGGGTATAAGCACAATTATATTAGAACCCGCACCTCAGTCACACTGCGGTAAGAGAATTATTATGAGTGTGCTGGCAGGAACACATCACATTTCTTCCTCTGCACCTGTTACATGAGATCAGTCTTTGTACAGTAGACTAGGAGCAATTTGATACGTCCAACAACTAAGCCGTCATCAGTAATTAGCTTCCCCACAAGATGCTGTATGTACAGAAGGATTAAACAGTAATTATCTATCTATTATATACTTTCTTTTCTAGGTAATATGCTGTCTGTATATTAGAAGAGAAGTGCTAAAACAAGGATACAGATAAATCTAATTGTATGAATTTGCATTCAGTCAGAAATGTCACTTGCACACGCTAACATGGAAGAATTTCTTTTAGAACAGTAAAGCTCCTCCTGCCTAATTTACTACACAAATTAGGTTGTACTTGGTTGATTACATATTACAGATAACTAAGGGCCTGATTCAGACCCACTCGCAAGCGGCTGTCCGCTCGCAAGTGGGTCGATGTTGTGCACTGCGCATGCGCAAGACGGCGGGAGCTCCGTCGTGCACATGCGCCAGACGCGACGAGCGAAGGACTTTCCTTCGCTCGTTGTGTCTGATCAAAGTGGGCGTGCTGTCGATGTTGATTGACAGCACGCCCCCTTTGGTGGGCGTGCCGGGGGCGTGCCTCCCTGACGGGGGCGTTCCCAAGGGAACGCCTACCATCAGAAGCCGGCCCACTGACATCACTAGTGGTGGGAGTGATTTTGGCTCTGATAGAGCCAAAATCACTCCGGGCCTTGCGGTTGAAAACCTCAACCGCAGGCTCTGGCTCGCAGTGGCGATGGTCGCGATGGTCAAGACCATCGCAGCCATCAAACTGCACGCTCGTATAGGCTGTGGGTGGTGACCCACAGCTATACGAGCGTCCAGGAGGACGCTCCATAATTATGGAGGCCGGCCCTCATTCAGAGCGTGCGCTCTGCTCAGAGCGTACGGCTCTGAATGAGGGCCTAAGATTCTATAGCCCCCTCCAGCCAGGCACAGTTTATTGAGAAAGAAAGGGCTTTAATGTTTAACATCGGCTGCTGGCAATTGGGCCCAAAGGGTCTCACCGGGCCCTAGGTGGCAGCCTGTACCTTGTCTGTAATTCAGCCCTGCCAGGTTTCAAAAAGTGGTAATCACTTTGGGCCTGATTCCGAAGCACAATCCACACGCACTGCCATGTTCACGGAGTTAAGCAATTATTTGCTACTGAGTATGTGCAAACACTCAGAAAACCTCTACGGCGCATGTGTTACACAGAGTGTACACACAAAGGTGCTGGTGCGCGCTGGAGAGATGGTATCAGCAATGGGGCAGAAAACTGATGGGCGTTTCTGGGCAGTGACTGGGAGAAGGCTAGAAGTGAATGCAAAAGTGGTCCGTCTCATGGGTCTGTCTCATGGGTCTGTTATGGGTGTGTCAGAGCGTTCCCAGATGCAAAGCCGCAGCCACAGAGGCCATAGGCCCTGATTCAGAGGAGCTTGCTATTTGCGAGCGCATGCTCTGAATCAGGGCGTTTTTTTTTTTTTAAAGCCGGCCTCCAGGCCGCTCGCTAAGCTGTGGGTGACCACCCACAGCTTTAGCGGGCGGCTTGGCGATGGTCGCGATTATCGCGACCATCGGGCTTGCGACAAGACCCTTGTGGTAGGGTCTCGTCCACCGCAAGCCCCAGTGAGCTTCCTGCTCTAATAAAAGTTCACTACTGACATCACATGTGATGTCAGTAGGGCTGCCCACAAACGAACGCCTCCGTTTGTGCAGCCACCCCCCCCGACCCGCCTACAAAACGGGGCGAGCTTTCGATCAACATCGACAGCCGCCCCGTTTTGCTGCGAGTCCTGAGCGAGTGAAGTTCTCACTCGCTCCGGGGCACGCGCAGTGAGCACGCACTGCCCTGACCATCGACCCACTTGCGAGCGATATGCGCTCGGAGCAGTGAAGCAAGTGCGCCTGCATGACCTACAGATCACGCATGCGCACAAGAGCCCCTGCGTCTGGCAGAAGGAGTCGGACACGGGCGGTTATGACAGCCCATCTCAGGCGTCAGGGAGTGAGAATACTGGCATACTCGGATGACCTCCTGATATTGACACAGTCTCCAGTTGTTTTACAACACCATCTCCAACTG
Source organism: Taudactylus pleione (assembly GCA_031769625.1). Classification (NCBI taxonomy): domain Eukaryota; kingdom Metazoa; phylum Chordata; class Amphibia; order Anura; family Myobatrachidae; genus Taudactylus; species Taudactylus pleione. The sequence continues at coordinate 9,959,708 of JAUIMM010000249.1, forward strand.
ACCATTGCCTGCCTAAAGACGCACGGCTGGATCATCAATTGCAAGAAGTCCTCCCTTTCTCCAATACAGCGTATGGTACATCTGGGGGCACTTCTGGATTCTCAGACACAAAGGGTGAATCTGCCAGGGGACAAGATTTTGGCCCTATTATTGCAAGTGCGCTAATTGCTTCACAAGCGAAGGGTATTCAGTTCCTGGGGTCAATGCTATCCACCTTCGACTTGGTGGAATAAGCTCAGTTCCACTCCAGGCCTCTGGACAAGGGTCGCCCATTCTAGATTCCAAATTGGGTGCTACTCACCACGGACACCAGTCTTCCTAAGGTAGTATCCTGTTTTCATGTGAATTAAGAGATTGTGGTTCCAGCCTTCCAGTCTTCAGACCCTTCTGTAGGTGAATCCATCCTGGATGTGGTCATGCTCTCCGCATCTATGTGGATCATACAAACTCTTTTAGAAAACCAGACATGCTTTTTGTGTTGTATAGTTTTCACAAATGAGGCTCGCTAGCTAACAAACAAACTCTGGCTTGATGGCTGCACATGACTATCTCTCAGCCTTACATGCAGGCTGATCTTCCTGTTCCAAACACGGTGACAGTACATTCTACTCGGTCTGTGGGACCATTGTTGGCGTTTCGACATGGTGCCTTTGCTGAACAATTGTGCAAGCTAGCCACGTGGTCTTCTGTCCACACCTTTCTTAAGTTCTACACCTTTGACTCCTTTACCTCTCAGGATGCTTCCTTTGGGCAGCGGATAATCCTTTCTGCTCAGGAGCATCCCCACCCTTAAGGGAACTGCTTTAGGACATCCCCATGGTATCCCTCTGGACCCCCTATGGACCCTGAAGAAGAAAATAAGAGTTACAGTAGACTTACTTTTGTTAACTCTTTTCTTCAAGGTTCATAAGGTCCACATGGCACCCACCCTGACGCACCTGGCTTCATTGGGTAATTTTTCTCTCGGTCACGGATTCCTTCATCTTCTGTGAGAGTGTTTCTGGTGTACATTGTCCTTCCTTCTCCTCTTTTCTTCTACGGCCTTGGACTTGTTTACAAAACTGAATGCCTGTGGCCAGGGGCGGGGTATATGTGGAGGAGGACCCAAAGCATCCTGGGAGCAGAAAGCTTAACTGTTTGGTGCCTGGATTACTCAAACCACATTTCCCCATGGTATCCCTGTGGACCCTATGGACCTAGAAGAAAAATAATTAAAAAAGGTAAGTCTACCATAACTCTTATTTTCTACAAAAGCAGGTGAAAATTTTCATTTTCACCTGCTTTTGTAGAAATGAAGTGATGATGAATAGACCCTATAGGGTGGATATTTTCGTAAAACATGAAATAAAATGCCTCAATACAGATTGAAAATAATCACAGCACTGCCATGATTATTGCTACATAGGCCCTTTACCTTGATGACAATATTCATTAAAACTATTTTCATTTTTTCTATTATATTATGTTGCTTAGTATAATATGCATACTTACCGTATAATATTGTATTAGAGTTTTGCACGGTTCTTTCTACTGATAGGTAGGAGCAATACATAGGAAATCTGTGGTTACATAACGCTTTTTCCTTATTTGCAGTCACAGGAGAGGTAACTGGATTGCTGATAAAATGAAGAGGCTCCTAAAGACCAAAGATAAGCCTTCAAAAGGTCCTGGAGAGACCCCTCGCTTTCTGAGCCCTCCCAAAGAGCACACTATGGAGCCAGAGAGCCCAACTAAAAGTATGGAGCCATTATTGTTTTAATTAGCATGGTTGAATCACAAATTGCTTTGCTGTAGGATTAATATACATCTTATATATTACTGACATCCTCATTTATATTATAGTCGGATAATGATGTCAATTCTATGACTGGTATGAATTCCAGTGACCACTCGTAGTAAGCCATCTAGAACTCAGGGCCTGATTCAGAGCTGAACGCTCTGACCAGAGCGCTCGCTCTGAATCAGGGCCGTCCTATTTAAATGTGGAGCGGCCTTTTGGATGCTCGCATAGCTGTGGGTTACCACCCACAGCTTATGCGAGCGTCCATGATGATGGTCGCGATGGTCAAAGACCATCACGACCATCGGGTTTGCGACGAGACCCTGCGGTAGGGTCTCGCTGCCGCAAGCCCAGGAGTGATTTTGGCTCTATCAGAGCCCAAATCACTCCCACTGACATCATTACTGATGTCAGTGGGTCCGGACTCAGACAGTAGGCATTCCCATGGGAATGCCTCCGTCTGACAGCCACGCCCCCGGCACGCCCACCAAAGGGGGCGTGCTGTCACTCACCGTTGACAGCACGCCCCCTTTGGTGCGAGACCCCGAGCGACGTATTTCTCGTCGCTCGCCGGGTCTCGCGCATGCGCACGACGGAGCTCCCTCCGTCGTGCGCATTCGCACAAAATCGACCCGCTTGCGAGTGACCTTTGCTCACGCGCGGGTCTGAATGACCCCCTCAGGCTTTTCCTGAGTTCTAGTTTTCCGCCACTAACAACCGCCCGTTGTTCCCTTAGAGATGAATTGCTCACCAGTACTTAGGTGGCCGCCTGGACTTACTGCTCGGAGTAGTAGCAGCTTACAGGAGTGTTGACTGGAATCCTGTGATGAGGGAAAGAGTCTTTTACAGGTAGAATTAATGGTATAGATTAGAGAGGTGCGGCTTGTGTGCCAATGGTGAGGCCAATGTGCCGATGATGCGGCAAATGTGCCGATGGTGCGGCAAGAGCCGATGGTAGGAAGCTGATAATAAGTTCTGCGGCTTTGAGAGCCGATGGTGCGGCAATAACCGATGGTAGACAGTTAATATGAGATGCTGCGGCTTTGGAAGTCGATGGTGCGACAAACATGCCGATGATGCGGCTTGTGTGCCGATGGTAGACAGTTGAATAGTAGATGCTGTGGCTTTGGGAGCCGATGGTGCGGCAAATGTGCGGATGATGCTGCAAATGTGCCAATGGTGCGGCTTGTGTGCCAATGGTGTGGCAATAGCCAATGGTAGATAGTTAATAGTAGATTCTGCTGGTTTGGGAGCCAATGGTGTGGCAAGTGTGCCGATGATGCAGCAAATGTGGCGATGGTGCGGTTTGTGTGCCGATGGTGCAGCAATAGCCGGTGGTAGACAGTTAATAGTAGATGCTGCAGCTTTGGAAGCCGATGGTGCGGCAAGTGTGCAGATGTTGTGGCAAATGTGCCAACCGTATGGCTTGTGTGCCGATGGCAGAGTCGGTAGTAGGTGCTGTGACTTTGAGAGCCGATGGCAGCGCAGTAGTATTGGTGCGGCTAGGGAGCCATAGAATAAGCTGGAGAGCCAGGGACAGCACGGAAGCTGCTGGTGTGGCAAAGGTGCCAAAGGTGCGTCAAGAGCCGATGGTAGAGGAGTAGGTAGTCGGTGCTGCGACTTGGAGTGCCGATGGCAGCACGGTGGTAAAGGGGTATAAGAATACCATCCAATCATGCTGTGCTATGAATAGCATGTCACTTTCTGAGGCGTGCCGATCGCCTAGCAACCGACGGCGCTGGAACAATAGCGTCAGTAAGAGGTAAACTGCTAAGAGAAAACAAGTTGTGACCGCAACTTGTAACAGTACTCCACTTGACGCTGGGTTGAAGAACCCCCAGAACCTGGTTTGTCCGGGAAATTTCTCTTTAACCTGGCAACATGCAGAGCAGTTTCAGGAACCCAGGAGGGTTCCTCCGGACCATAGCCCTTCCAGTGGACCAAGAACTGCAGATGACCCCTGGAAATTCTAGAGTTCAAGATCTTCCCCACTACAAACTCATGTTGACCGTGGACCATAACTGAAGCAGGCCTGGATGAGAACCTAGGTTTTAACTTGGCTGAACAGAAGACCGGCTTGAGCAAGGAACAGTGGAAGGTATTGTTGATACGGAGAGAGTTGGGTAATTGAAGTTTAAAGGCAACCGGGTTCACCTGTGAAATGATAGAAAACAGACCAATGAACCAAGGTCCCAACTTCTGCGTAGGTTGGAGGATGTTTAATGTTTTTGGTGGAGAGCCAAACCAAGTCGCCTTTCTTACATTCACATGACCTCCGATGCTTGTCAGCAGAATTTTTGGAGCAGAGAGATACCTTCTGAAGGCTTTGATGAACCTTACTCCAAATATAGTGGAGCCGAGAGAGAGACGGTTCAGCTGGTGAACTGGAGTCGAAAGAGTTTGCCCTCGGATGTTGCCCTGTGACACAAAAGAATGGGGATACCGAAGGTGCAGAATGGCTCCGGCTCCAACTTCTGAGGCATCCACTTCAAGGATGAACGGAAGATCCGGAATGGGATACCGAACACTGGGGCCTGAGTGAATGCGAGCTTAAGAGCTACAAAAGCATGGATTAATTTGGCTGACCAATTAAAGGTGTCCGCTCCTTTTTTGGTCAATTCAACAATGGGCGCAACGATGGTGGAAAAAGATTTGCTGAATCTGCGGTAATAGTTGGAGAAAGCGCTGAATCGATTTGAGGGAAGGCAGCTGGACCCACTTTTGAATAGCCTCCACTTTACTTGGATCCATGGAGAATCGGATGACATAGCCAAGGAAGGAAATCTGGGTGACATCAAAATCACACTTCTCCAGTTTAGCATAGAGGTGGTTTTCCCGTAATTTCTGAAGAACTAGGCGTACATGCTGATGATGTTGGTCCAGCAACTGGGAAAAAATGAGTATGTCACCCAGATACAAGACAACAAATATCCCTAGGAATTCCCGAAAGACATCATTGATGAGATCCTGGAAGACTGCCAGAGCATTGGAGAGGCCAAACGGCATGACCAGGTACTCATAATGTCCAGAATGGGTACTAAAGGCCATCTTCCACTCATCTCCACTTCTGATGCGGATGAGGTTGTATGCTCCTCGTAGGTCAATGTTTGAAAAGCCTGGCGCAGCTGATCAAAGAGTACCGAGATGAGAGGCAGTGGGTAGGAGTTTTTAATGATGATATTGTTTGAACCCCTGTAATCAATACAGGGACGGAGAGATCCGTCCTTCTTCTCCACAAAGAAGAAACCCGCTCCCACTGGTGACTTAGAGGGATGGATAAATCCTTTTGCCAAGGCGTCCTCGATGTAATCCCTCATGGCTTTATCCTCTGGAACAGAAAGGGAATACAACCGGCCTTTGGGTAATTTGGCACCCTTGGAAAAAACATCGTTGAAATCTCAGCAACTGCAGGTTGAACTGTCCGAACAGGGAGTGCTAGACATTGGGTCTGACAGGCATGGCTCCATTTTATGATTTCCCTAGAGGACCAATCTACTATGGGGTTATGATCACTGAGCCAGGGGAGACCGAGAATGACAGGGGCCAAGGGACAATGGAGGAGATAGAAAGACATGGTCTCTGAATGCAAAATTCCAGCTGACAAACGGAGAGGAGGCATTTTAAACGTAACATGACCTGACAAAATCAATCCTCCATCCAGAGGGATTTTCTGATCCAAAGGGATAACTGGTACACCCAGTTTGCGGAAGAAAAGGAAATCCATGAAGTTGCCTGCCGCCCCACTATCCAAAAATGCCAAAGTAGTCAGAGTGGAGTTAGCAAGTTGGATGGCTGCGGGAACTAGCATTGAGTTTTTGGAGGAAATGGGAGCCAGACCTAAGTGCAATTCCTCCCGAACACCTAGGCCTTGCCTTTTACCGGTTAGAGCAGACAATTATTCATGTATGCTCCTTGTCTCCGCAATACATACAGAGGCCTAGAGACCATCTACTGCATCTCTCCTAAGGTGATAGGCAAGATGCACCAATCTGCATAGGCTCTTCTGTGTCCGAAGGAGAGAATGAGGAGACCTGGTGGAAAGGTTCTGTTCTCGTCTTTGTTCCCGTAGACGCCGGTCAATCCTCATGGCCTGTTGCATGAGATCATCCAAGGACTCAGAAGGAAAATGCTGAACGAAAATGTCCTTGATGGCCTCAGAAAGGCGGTATTGGCTGCATAGAGCCGGATCATTCCAACCCAAGTCTGTTGCCCATCTGCGGAATTCTAAGGAGTAATCTTCTGCCGACTTCTGACCCTGTTTGAGGGAACGCAATTTAGACCGTGAAGAAGGCATCAACTGTCTGTAATGCAGCATGGGTTGAGGGCAATCCGAAGGCTCAAGTCTGTGGATCCCCCTGAAGGAGAGAGATTACCAGTCCCACTCATTGCAGCTACGTCCCTAAAGAGACTGTACGAAGCCTAAAGTAAAGTTTGCAAATTTTGTGGAAGTTTAAAAACTGTCAGCGAGCCCCAGAAAACCGATCTGGCAAGTTCATTTTCGGTGCTCGGAGAGGAACTAGAAGAACAGGAGAACGGCTCTCTTCAACACATAAGGAGAGCTACTTGACCTTCTGGATGAGAACTTGAATTTGAGCTGCAAGCACCTGGGCAGGGTTCTGCATCTGTTCCATGTTAGCCGAAGCTATCAGTCTGATATATTCTTTCTTGGGCCGACTATAATGTTATGAATTCCAGTGACCACTCCTAGTAAGCCATCTAGAAATCAGGCTATGAGGTTTTCCACCACTAACAACCGCCCGTTGTTCCCTTAGAGATGAATTGCTCACCGGTACTTAGGCGGCCATCTGGACTACTGCTCAGAGTAGTAGCAGCGTACAGGAGTTTCGACTAGAATCCTGTGATGAGGAAAAGAGGAAAAAGAGTCTTGTACAGGAAGCATTACTGGTATAGTTTATAAAGGTGCGGCTTGTGTGCCAATGATGCGGCAAATGTGCTGATGATGTGGCAAATGTGCCAATGGTGCGGCAAGAGCCGATGGTAGGAAGCTGATAATGAGTGCTGCGGCTTTGAGAGCCGATGGTGCGGCAAATGTGCAGATGGTGCTGCTTGTGTGCTGATGATGCGGCAATAGCCGATGGTAGACAGTTAATAGGAGATGCTGTGGCTTTGGGAGCCGATGGTGCAGCAAAAGTGCTGATGATGCAGCAAAAGTGCAGATGGTGTGGCTTGTGTGCCAATGGTGTGGCAATAGCCAATGGTTGACAGTTAATAGTAGATTATGCGGCTTTGGGAGCCAATGGTGTGGCAAATGTGCCTGATGATGTGGCAAATGTGCCAATGGTGCGGCTTGTGTGTCAATGGTGCAGCAATAGCCGATGTTAGACAGTTAATAGTAGATTCTGCGGCTTTGGCAGCCAATGGTGCGGCAAGTGTGCCGATGATGCGCTAAATGTGCCAACGATGCGGCTTGTGTGCCAATGGCAGAGTTGGTAGTAGGTGCTACGGCTTTGAGAGCCATTGGCAGCGCGGTAATATTGGTGCGGCTAGGAAGCCGTAGAAGAAGCTGGAGAGCCAAGGACAGCACGGAAGCTGCTGGTGCGGCAAAGGTGCGGTAAGAGCCGATGGTAAAGGAGTAGGTAGTCGGTGCTGCTGCTTAGAGAGCCAATGGCAGCACGGAGGTATAGGTGTGGCTAGGAAGCCATAGAGAAGCTGGAGAGGCGAGGACAGCACGGAAGCTGCTGGTGCGGCAAAGGTGCAGCAAAAGCCGATGGTAGAGGAGTAGGTAGTCAGTGCTACGGCTTGGAGAGCAGAATGCAGCACGGTGGTATAGGTGCGACTAGGAAGCCGTAGGGAAGCTGGAGAGCCGGAGATAGCATGGAAGACACTACGGAAAAACCAATATCTTCACCACGAGGAGGTACAGAACGCTGACCATGCATCCGAGCCGAGGGAACCCACAGATACGCTATAGTCGGCGAGGCGGCAAAAGTCCAGTGAGTTGAAATAAGAATATCATCCAATCATGCTGTGCTATGGATAGCATGTCACTTCCTGAGGCGTGCCGATCGCCTAGCAACCGACGGCGCTGGAACAATAGCATCAGTAAGAAGTAAACTGCTAGCAGAAAACAAGTCGTGACCGCGACTTGTAACAATGACATGACTTATTCTGAAAGCATTAGGAATGGAATGTATAGTCAGTGACTGTAGACAAGCAGCTTGTTTTGTTCCAAACTGAAAACGTCTTATAACAAATGTGCTCCCTAATGTAATTAGAAAAGATATTAGGAGTCACTTTGGAAGTTTGCAACCTTTTTAAAGCAAATGGCTTAAGTTAACCGTGTTCCTATTAAAATTGATAGTTGCAATTTTGTGAAAAAAAATGACATGTTCATATGAATACTGTCACAATAGTAGATCAGATCTGTACAAAAACAAAAACGATGATTTATTGTATTTACAATATATGTGTAAGAAAAACTATGTGAAGTATTTAATAGAAAAATATTATTTTTTGGTGATTTTCTTTCCCCCCTGCCCACGAAATACAAACAAAGGCAGTTAAAACAAAAAAATATATATAGATTTTTTTTTTCAGCAAAAAAAAAGTAAATGCATAAAAAGTTAAATCAGTGATTCCCAACCTCGGTTCTCAAGGCACACTTAAGCTGTATACACACGTAAAGATTTTCTGTCCAACCATCCAACTAGTTCAGTGGTTCTCAAACTCGGTCCTCAGGACCCCACACAGTTCACGTTTTGCAGGTCACCCAGCAGGTGCACAGGTGTAATCATTACTCAATGACACATTTTAAAAGGTCCACAGGTGGAGCCAATTATGTCACTTGTGTGGAGACATGGAAAACATGCACTGTTTGGGGTCCTGAGGACCGAGTTTGAGAACCTGTGAACTAGTTGATTGGTTGGAATGAAAATCTGGTAAGGTATGAAAGCAAATGACAATCAGTAATTTGCTCCCAAACGCCGGAAAATGGACAAAAACTGTTGTTTGAACAAAATTGTTTAGATCAAACATTTAACAAACTTGTCTGACGACCAATTTCATCTGTTTTCTGGCATTTAGGAGCAAATTGCTGATCATCAGTTACTCCCATACGTTACCAGATTTTCATTCCAACCAATCAACTAGTTGGATGGTTGGACAGAAAATCTTTATGTGTGTACCCAGCCTAACAGTCTTGGTTTTAATGTTATCTATGCTAAAGCACAGATGATTAAATCAAAATAACTGAGGTACTAATTAAGTAACCTGTGCTCAAGTATGGCTATCCTTAAATCCTCTACAGTTAGTGTGCCTTAATCATTAAGGTGTTAACAGGATAGTCATAATTGGGGGAATATTTATATTATTTACTTTTAATCTCATCAATATGTATAATATTACTCCTCAGCACACCCCGTGGTTCTTCGTCGCAGTAAAAGTTCTGCCAGTGTTTCAAATCAGCCTTCTCCCCGGTTCCGTCGATTGAAGCTAAGCTCCACCATTCGCACCAGTGAATCATTCAGTGATGCAGACTCTAGTCCCCGGGATAAATTCCGCCTGAGGCACAGGGGACAGGTCTATGATAGTGATGGGGAGGACGCGGTACCTGAGGGACGGAGAGAGAGCAAAGGAGAAGGGGCTGTAGAGAAGCCGAAAGCAACTGGTGGAGCAGATCACATCTGAGGATATGGCTGCTGGGAGAAATGGTGGCATATGGACAGAGCTCAACTTCCTATCATTCCATCTGCTAATCATTATCAGGGATCTGTTGTGCTGCACTCCATTAATTGGTTACATATTGTTAGGAGTGTTTCTGGTCAATTATAACAGTTCTACACCACATGCATGGTTAAAATGTATTCAATCATTAAATTATAAACAGCATATAGTTTTGCACTTGGTTTTGGTCATAACTGATTTATTTACTATTATTAATATTATTAGCATTTATTTATAAACTGGAGGACATATCTCTTAGGACCAGCATTTGTGGAGGGCAAAGTTAGCAATTACTATGGCCAGGGGTGACAGAATGTTTTCAGGGTGGGTGGCAAAATATAATTTCATTTTGGCACCCCTATATTAATATAAATATATACACACATACATATGTAACGATGGGGGAGGGTCTGGGCTGTCGTGGGGGGGTTTAGTGGCACCACATGGGGGGGTGCCGCAAACGGGGAGAGGTATGTGGGTTCAAGATGGGAGAGGTAAAGTCTTAAGCGGGAGCTGAGGGGTAAGAGGGGAGGAATATATAAAGTGGGAGGGAGAAGGCCACAGGGTTGGTCCCAGAAGAGGGGCCAGCTCGCAATTACTAGACACTGTAGGGGTTAGAGCTAGGTGGAGGGAGGAGGAGACGGGCCAAGAAGGGTTGTTCAGAGGGAGGAGGTGGAGCAGCTAGAAAGGGGAATAGCTCCATGCATGGCCCCTTGGTAACCTTGCTCCCTACAACCCAGCACATATACCGACTCTCAAATGTTTGCCCCCCTTCCCGTTCCTGCACCTATGGCCAAGGACCAAAAGCTTATAAGGACTTTAAGAACTCAGGGGCGGGACTCTGCACTGTATAAAGGACATAGGGGGAGAGTGCTCTGTATTGTATAGTAGACAAAAAGTATGGTGGTCGCTCACATCAACTTAATGACATTGCACAGGTGCTCGTAAAGGGTGGGGTTTACACTGAGCTACAGAAAAAAAAGGGGATTTTCCCTCCAGCACACTGCAGCAAAAACAAAAATACTTGAATCCTACATGATAATAGAAATTCAGAGGTATTGGTTTACGAGCACCTGTGCAATGTCATTAAGTTGATGTGAGCGACCACCATACTTTGGTGTATGTTATGTTATTATACAGTACATTAATTTGTAATTATATGACCCAGAGTGGGTGCTACTATTAGGTAGCAACAATTATTTTGGGGTGAGCGTTTGGGCGTGGGGCCCCCAAGGTTGCTCTGGCTGGGCCTTTTTTCAGGGCATCACCACTTAATTCACAGATATTTTTTTATCACCTTTCTATTTGTTTGTCTATTATTTATGTCATTTTAACCCCTTACCATTAACACTTATTGATTTATCTTTACACAACTATACTTTACACTTCACTTTCACCCTTTTTTCCATTATTCGTGTGATGCCCTGGGGATGGTCCTTGGCTGGATTCTTTTGGGGTTCCCTGCATCTCGGACGTGAACCCCATAATGTTAGGGACGCTGGTACAGAGGAGCCTTGATGTTTGGCCCAGCGCTTATTCATATATTTGCAAATATATGTAAACCAATACCTCTGAATTTCTATTATCATGTAGGATTCAAGTATTTTTGTTTTTGCTGCAGTGTGCTGGAGGGAAAATCCCCTTTTTTTTCTGTAGCTCAGTGTAAACCCCACCCTTTACGAGCACCTGTGCAATGTCATTAAGTTGATGTGAGCGACCACCATACTTTTTGTTTGCAGTTCTGTGAGGCATGAAAGGAGCCAGCATTGGGAGGATGTGTTGGTCTGAATAGTGCCATTAGGAGGTTTCTGGGGTACCTTCTAGGTGAGTCTGCTCTCAGCTTATACATGTACTGTTATTATGCAGTACATTAATTTGTAATTATATGACCCAGAGTGGGTGCTACTATTAGGTAGCAACAATTATTTTGGGGTGAGTGTTTGGGCGTGGGGCCCCCAAGGTTGCTCTGGCTGGGCCTTTTTTCAGGGCATCACCACTTAATTCACAGATATTTTTTTTATCACCTTTCTATTTGTTTGTCTATTATTTATGTCATTTTAACCCCTTACCATTAACACTTATTGATTTATCTTTACACAACTATACTTTACACTTCACTTTCACCCTTTTTTCCATTATTCGTGTGATGCCCTGGGGATGGTCCTTGGCTGGATTCTTTTGGGGTTCCCTGCGTCTCGGACGTGAACCCCATAATGTTAGGGACGCTGGTATAGAGGAGCCTTGACGTTTGGCCCAGCGCTTATTCATATATTTGCAAATGTATGTAAACCAATACCTCTGAATTTCTATTATCATGTAGGATTCAAGTATTTTTGTTTTTGCTGTAGTGTGCTGGAGGGAAAATCCCCTTTTTTTCTGTAGCTCATTGTATAGTAGACACAAGGGAGAATGTGCTGTATACAGGACACATGGGGGACGGAGAGAGTGAGGGGTGGAAGGAAAAAGAGTTTGTGGTATTAAGTAAACTGAAAAAAATATGATTTTCTATTTTTTCTTCTTCCTGTCGCTTCCTTTAGTAGATACCACCAAAAAATGTTGTGTTTAGACAACAAACTTTATTTGTTTACCAATAAATTGCTATTGTATATAATTTAAGTGTACATGTCCAATTAATTTAAGTGATTTTGTATATACCGAATGGATAAATTAGCTACAAAAAGTGGTAAGAGTGCATCTACTCAACCAGATAATAACAAGACAAGACATGTCTTTTACCACATGCATCAACTCTACACACGTCATATGCAGACCCATGTATAGTAAGGAAAACAATATGGGCATAATGTACTATAACAAAAGTCTGGGTTTAGAACACAAAATGAAATCTCTCTCTCTATATAGATATAATATAGAGTCCCCGGTTTAGGGGTCTACCTGCTGGTTCGGGCTAATCTCTTAAACCACTGCACGGATTTTGATGGGTTTTCACTGTTCTCTACAGCATTGGTCGAGGAAGGTTTAGGTGTATGAACCATTTATCTGTGACAAAAGGGAGCCAAGCAGTGATGATGTTAGTGAAGCAAAGTCACGGGAAAAAATATTGTACCAAGATGCTGTAAAGGAGCTGGCCAGGGTGCTGAAACAGCAACAGACTGTGAGAGCCAATTAGAGATAGCAATGTTTCATAGCAGCAGCCCAAAGAGGAGAGGGAGTCAGGGACTGAGCAGGGTCATGGCTAAGGCAGACAGTGAGTGAGAGACAGCTTACAACAAATCCATGAAGATGCCCTGATGCAAATAGAGTAGCCAGGGGAGGCATAGCTATCAGGAATTTAAAAAAAAACAACAACCATCAGAACACCATGGAATGATTCCATTCGATAGTGGCAAACACCAGATGGCCACCATCAAATGGTAAAAACACTACCATCGGAACAAAAACAGGCAGACTCCGGCCACCACTCCTCCACCATAAAGTGCTCCCTCTCCAGCATGATGTTCCTGCTCAGCAACACGCACTCTGTAAACAGAAGGCACCTCCCATGGAAGTCAGCACTATTTTCGGACAGGGATACCACAGCGAGGAAGCTCAACAGGAAGCCCAGGATATATAGGGAACATTGCTCATTGCCATGTTTGGCAGCTGGGGAGGGGCGCGCATGGAAGCTGAGGAAACATGCACAGGTGCTCCAGCCTCGGGGACATTCTGCTGAATATGCTTACGGTAGCTGCAGTACAAATCTCTCATCCTTGATCCTTTTGCCCTTCCCTGCACATCCTAGTGGCAGGGCCCCAGCCAGTTCCAGAGCAGCAGCAGTGGGCATTGTGGGGACACTGGTGAGATGTAGGGGGCAGGAGTGAGAAGCATGGGGTTGTGGTGAGATACAGGGGATTGTGGTGACATGGTGTAGGTTGTTATGAGTTGCAGGGGGCTTTGGCGAGAAGAAATTGCTCCGTGTGAAGCCAGGGTGGGTCGCTAGTTTATAATAAACTTCAGTTCCATAACACATTGCTCTACAAACACAATTCTGACAATAATAATCTCTAAACACAGCTCTGAGCTAGAACATTACTAAGCTTCTGCCACACTCATAAGTATAAAGGTAATTTGTTCTCCGCTGTGGGAATGTAGTTGGCATCCTGAGGATCAGGATACTGGCACTCAGAATGCAGGTGCCGGAATCCCGACGGGTCAGAAACCCGTTCTCGGCATTCCGACCACTGACATCCTGACGGTAAGTATTCGGGTCAGCAGGAGGGTTGGGTTTTTGGTTAGAGGTTATGGTTAAATACTAGGAGGGTTAGGGTTAGGTTGCGTGTGGGGCAGGGTTATGGTTAGGATGCAGGAGGGGGAAGCAGTTAGGGTTAGGCTGCGGGGGGGAGGTTTAGGCTTAGGCTGCAGGAGGGGGGGGTTAGGGGTAGGTTTGGAGGGAAGGGTTAGACAACTTACCTCCAGGTGTCAGCATTGCAAACCAGTCGGGATTCCGGTGTCGGCATTCTGACCACCGGTCACGTGTGCATCGGCATCCCGTACCCAACCCTCTCTGGGAATGTTTCCCTCCCTCCCGTGTCACTGAAACCATCTCTCATCTGATTTTGTTTCTTTGCTTTCGTGACTTATGCCTTTATCCTTCTGTATGGCCTTTCTAATATCACTCTTTTTTAGGCCTCAGTAATGCTTAGTACACTATGAACAATCATAAAATACGTACTACAATCTACTACTGGGAATCTGTAAGAACATGCTTTTCACACATTGGACCTTATTCAGAGTCGGTCGCGAGCGCTGAGCGCTCGCAACCATCTCGATGTTGGTCCACAGGGCATGCGCACGACGGAGACGGCTCCGTCGTGCGCATGCGTGAGCCCCCGCTAACAACGGATCACCCGTCGTTAGCGGGCTCGAAGCAGACGGAGCGAGCTGTGGATGTTGATTGACAGCTTGCTCCGTTTGCTGGGCGGGCAGGGGGCGTGCCCGGCCAAACGGAAGCGTTCCTTTCGGAACGCTTGCCGTTTTGTGGGCGTCCCCACTGACATCATCAGTGATGTCAGTGGGGAGCTTCCTGCTCAAACAGAGCAGGAAGCTCCCTGGGGCTTAAGGTTGATGAGACCCTACCCTAGGGTCTCGTCGAAAGCCCCGATGGTCGCGATGGTCTTGACCATCGCGACCATCTCCCTTAGCGGTCGTTAGAGCTGTGGGTGTTAACCCACAGCCTAACGACCGACATGGAGGCGGCCGTTCAGGATGCAAGCCGCCACCCTGTTTCTGAGCGACCGCTTGCATCCTACGACCGCCTCTGAATGAGGCCCATTGTGCCTAATTCAGCCGTGCAAGCTAGAGCACTGCTGAATGCAGATTCCTGATAGTCGGGAATCTGCTCATTCGTCAGACCTGTACTGTGAATGTACAGTACAGGTCTGCTATAACACATGAAATTCGGCAGCAGACTGTCAATCACTGACAGTCTGCCGCTGTTTTGGGGCGGGTAGGAGGAGGCATGCCGTTGGGGGGGAGTGTAGAGGCCAGGATCTCCGTTGGCTGACTGAGATGAAAACAAGGATGAGGATACATTTTTTACTACAATTTTCATTAGTGTTGTTGTTGTATATGATGTAGCTCTTTACATATTCTTTTATCTCCCGTGTCTCTTATGCTGCCATTGCTATTCCTGTGTCACCATATTTCAAGATTTGAAAACTATGGCCCAAGTAGATGTAGGCAATAAGCAGTCCTCTCACTAAGAGCTGGCTGGAGACATAGGCGCCCCATACACACACTATTCCAATCCAGACACACTAACACTGTGAGAGAATTCCCTAGACAGACCATTTTCCAGCACCCAAAATAAATATAGAGCAGGACTGGTGATCATAGTAATAATAAATGAGATCCCTGCAAATAATACGAGCACTGACAGTGGTTAGAAGTCATAACACTGGGCCTGATTCAGAGCCGGACGCTATTTGCGGATGGTCGTTCCTAAAAAGGGGCCGGCTATTTAAATCGAGCGCTCACTCATTGCGGTTTGTTGACGCCTCTATGTCTGAGCGAGCGAACGAAAAATGCGCTCGCTATTTTGTAAAGACGCCCCTTTGCCGTTAACATCACACGTCATCTCCGGTATTTATTTGATTAATCGGGTACATCGAAAGGCATCTGAGCTGCTCGCAGTGCTTGTGGTAGGTTTATCCTACCGCAATCACTGCGAGCAGTTCAGGCTAAAAGACAACCAAGTGACGTGGTCGATGACGCTCCTTTACTAATTATGCACTCCCATTAAACGCCCTTTTGACCGTTAGGCACGCCTGCGTTCGGATCTCCACTCCCCCGTTTTCAAGCACCTTCCCCTGTTACCACCCACAAACGGTACATTCTGTCAATCAAATTAGCAGCCCCTCGCTGTTTTGCGAGTGCTCGATTTCCGACCTTAATGACTGGTTTACACATGCGCATTATGACCCATACGCATGCGCAGTTGTGCGAACTTCGCTCACAGCGAACGAGCGGCCGCTTACGAGCGGCTCTGAATCAGGCCCACTGTGCGAGCGCACATATAGGAGGCATAAAACGAAGGAGTATAGAGTCTGGGTAAAATAAAGCCCCAGGCCATAGAAGACCAGAATACAGTATCCCCCATGAGAAAATTGATCTGCAAAATCAGAACAACCAGTGCACAATGTATGAGCCTATAAAAGGAGTATCCTGTCAATGAGAAATACATACCAGACAGGACAAGGTAAGCAGTGATGGAAATGGTGGTCTGAACAGGAAACAGAGGGGAAAAACAATCACATAAAACAAAATACTGGTGATATGTTACTGTAACATCTATGCCACAAAGGCACATGCCTCTGTTCTCACTGCACATAAACACAGCGGGGCTAAATGCAATGCAGAAGTATCACAAGTGGTGGATTGTGATGGAAAACCAGCCTGGGAAATTTCAGGAAGCAGCTCTAATGGGGGCGGGTCTGTTGAGGGGGTGGGGTCTGTGGAGGAGTGGAGGATACTCCCTCTTCTTAGGGCCAGGAGGGGCTGTTGCAAGCCACTGAGGAGATCAGGGCTGGCAACAGAACTCTTAGTGGATGATACATTCCCCATCCCTCTGCACTAGGTATAGGCCAGTCAGATTGAAAGTGTTTTCTTACCTGTATGGTGGTTTCTCTGCAACGGGGAACCTCTGCAGAATTTGAGCCTCACTGGGCAGCGTCTTCAGCCAGTATTCACTATTTATGTAGGATATCACATTGTCTGGAAGATGACTGTTTACGTAGAAATATAACCTATGTCATCATAACTGAGGATTAACCAGATAATATATAGTAACAGAAGTTTTTGTGCAGGGCAAAATGTGAATTTCCCAGATCAATTTCTGTGTCTCTCCAGGCCCCCTGTGTTACTCCAGACTCCCCTATGTCTCTCCGTCCCCAGGCCCCCCTGGCTCTCTCCAGACCCCTTGTGATTCTCCACGCCCCTCACATCTCTCCTGGCACCCTGTGTCTCTTCATCCCCAGGCCCCCTTGTGTCTCTCCAGGCTCCCCTGTGTCTTTCCATCTCCAGGCCCTCTTGTCTTTCTTCAGGATCCCCTGTGTCTCTTTAGGTCCCCCTTCATCTTTACAGGCCCCCTGCGTGGCTCTCCAGGACCCCTGTGTCTCTCGGCCTCTTTTCCCCAGCCCCTGTGTCTATCAGCCTCTTTCCCCCAGCCCTTGTGTCTCTCAGCCTCTTTCCTCCAGACCTTTTGCCTCTCAGCCTCATTTCCCCAGCTCCTGTGTGTCTCAGTCTCATTCCTCCAGCCCGTGTCTCAGCCTCATTCCTCCAGCCCATGTGTATCTCAACTTCATTCTCCCAGCCCCAGTGTTTCTCAGCCTTATTTCTCCAGCCCCAGTGTGTCTCCCAGCCCATTCTCCAGCCCCAGTGTGTTTCACAGCCCCATTCCCCAGCCACAGTGTGTCTCTCAGTACCATTAACCAGCCCCAGTGTGTCTCTCAGCGTCATTGCCGAGTCCAAGTGTGTCTCTCAGCCCCAGTGTGTCTCAGCGTCATTCCCCCACCCCATTTTGTTTCTCAGCCCCATTCCCCAGCCAGTGTTTCTCTAAGCCCCATTCCCCACCCCGTGTGTCTATCAGTCTCATTCCCCAGCCCTAGTGTATCTCTCAACCTCCAGCTGCAGTGTGTTTCTCTCTCATTCGCCCAGCCCCTGTGTCTCTCAGCCTCATTTCCCCAGCCCGTGTGTCTCCGCCTCATTCGTCCTACCCCTGTGTGTCTCAGCCTCATGCCCCCAGTCCCAGTGTGTCTCATCCTCATGCCTCCAGCCCCAGTGTGTCTCTCAGTCCCACTTCCCCAGCCCCAGTGTGTCTCTCAGTCCCATTTCCCCAGCCCCAGTGTGTCTCTAATCCCCAGTGTGTCTCAGTCTTATGCCACCAGCCCCAGTGTGTCTCTCAGTCTACTCCAGCCCCAGTGTGTCACACAGTCTCATTCCCCCAACCCCTGTGTCTCTCAGCCTCATTCCCCCAGCCCTTGTCTGTCTCAGCCTCAATTCCCCAGCAACAGTGTGTCTCAGCCTCATTTCCACAGCCCCAGTGTGTCGCTCAGCCCCTTTCCCCAGTCCTAGTGTGTCTCTCAACCCCACTCCCGAGCCTCAGTGTGTCTCTCAGCTTCATTCCCCCAGCCCCAGTGTGTCTCTCAGCCTCATTCGTCCAGCCCCTGTCCGGCCCAATCTGCCCCTGTACACAACTCTGTCTCATCTCATCTTGGGACTGGAAGGAAGTAACTAAATGCTAATATACAGAGCTTTACTTTTCATGCTCCCTGGAAATGTATACACTCACCACTACTACACTAACCAAGTATCCTAACATTAATACCTGTTTGCCTTACCTGACAGTCTGATGGGCAGGATACCACAGCTCAATGTGGATCAGGGGACGGAGGCTGCATCAATATGGGCAGATCAGGACAGGCACCGAGTATCCTGTGCTCACAATCTGCCACATTTATGCATGTTCGTACCTACACTGACTCTAGAGCAGGTCCCGGCAGCTTCCACACTGAATCTGCTCCATAGAAGCACACAGAAACTCACAGGGCCTCATACTGGGGCACACAGAAACTCACAAAGTCACTGACAAGGCCACACAGAGATGTACAGAGTCACTGCCTGGAACATACAGGGATATACAGAGTCACTGACCGGGGTACACAGAGATGTACAGAGTCACTGACCGGGGTACACAGAGATGTACAGAGTCACAGACTGGGGCACACAGAGATGTACAGAGTCACTGACTGGGGCACACAGCAGGGGCTCGCTGGCAACTTTCAACCTGGGGGGGCAAACATAAGCATGTGGCCCCCGCCTTTCTACCAGTGACTTCTATAAAATTACAGATATTATTACAATAACCTCTACACAATCCACAAAGTATTCTAGTGAGAGAACAGAGGGCCTGATTCAGAGGCGCTCGCAAAAAGCGAGTGCTCGCTCTGAATCAGGGCGGGCGCAGGTTTTTTTAGTTGCGGCCTCTTGGCCGCTCGCATAGCTGTGGGTCACCACCCACAGCTATTGCGAGCGGCCATGATGATGGTCGCGATGGTCAAGACCATCGCGACCATTGGGCTTGCGACGAGACCCTTGTGGTATGGTCTCGTGGCCGCAAACCCCAGAGAGCTTCTGGCTCAAATAGAGCCGGAAGCTCTCTCACTGACATCACTGGTGATGTCAGTGGGGCCGCCCACAAATGGCAGGCGTTCGCATAGGAACGCCTCCGTTTGTGAAGCCACCCCCCCGCCATGCCTACAAAATGAGGCGACCTGTCGATCAACATCGACAGCCGCCCCTTTTGTAGTGAGTCCCGGAGCGAACTCTTTTTGCGCTCGCTCCGGGGCTTGCGAGTGCACACTGGGCCACCATCGACACGCTTGCGAGCGGGTCTGAATCAGGCCCCGAGAGTATTATGAGTAACCCATACATATTAAAGAGAACATTCTAGTGACTTCTATAAAATTCAGACCGTATTATTTCAGCTTTTGGTGACTTTTACAATTAACCATTCCTATGGTTTGGATGATAATACTCTCATCAGACATAAATGTGACAGAGAGAGGCAGTGGGTGACGCCAGAAATAGGGTGTCAGGGAGGAGCAGTGGGAGACGCCAGGTAGAGAGTGAAAGGCAGTGGGTGACAGGTAGAGGATAATGGGGAGGGGCAGCGTGTGATATATGGGGGGCACTATGCTGGATGGAAAGAGGGCACAGATGGTGGGGAACACTAGGCTGAAGAAGGGGTACACTGGGCTGAATAATGGAGGGACACTGAATGGACTGGCTAGGGGGGTTATTTTTGAGGGGCAGTGGGCTGGTTGGGGATGGAAGTGGGTAGACACTGGGATGGGGGAGTCAGCGAGATGGTGGGGGACACTGGGCAAGATGAGATGGGGGCAGTGAGAAAGACATGGGAGGGGGGGGATCACTGTGACTGGACTGTTTGCATACTGTAGTTCCTGTGTCAAATAGAATTGCACATAGTACATGTGCTGGGGGGTTTTAATTGTAGAGAGAGAACAGAGCAATAATCTGCAACACAAAAGATGTCATGTGTGGAGTTGCTTTTACACATCTTTTGTTTTGCAGCTCATTGCACTCTCTCTCTGCAATTCCCTGGCACATGTACTATGTGCAATTCTAATATATTTGGCACAGGCACAGCATGTGAATACAAAACAAAAACACACCTGACCTTACCTATCTGGTGGTTTCTATGCGACGTGGAACCTCTGAAGAAATTGATACTCTCTGGGCAGACGGTGTCTTCACTATTCATGTTGGAAATCCCATTGTCCAGAAGATGCCTGTTTGTGTAGGAATATAACTAGTGTCATTATTATACAACAAAAGTTCAATCAGATTCGCCACCTGTGTCCCCTCCGGCCTCCTGCTTCATGTCTCATCTCTCCCCGTGTCTTTCCAGCTACATGTCCCGTGTCATCTTCAGCCTCCTGCTCCCTGTGTCACCTCCAGATCCCATTCCAGCTTCCTGCCATGTGTCTCCTCCATCCTCCTGCTCGCTGTGTCACCTCCAGATCCCATTCCAGCTTCCTGCCATCTCTTCCAGCCTCCTGTTCCCTGTGTCACCTACTGCCACATATCCCCTCCATCCACATGTGTCTCTCCAGCCTCCTGCTCGGTATCACCTTCAGCTCCCTATGTCATCTCCAGCCCCATATCCCCTCTAGCCTCCTGTATCTCTCCTGCCCCTGCCCTGTGTCGCCTCCAGCTCGGTTTCACCTCAAGCTTGCCATGTCATTGAAGCGCCTGTGTCACTTCCTGCCCATGTCACCTGAGCTTCCTGCCTTATGGCACTCCAGTCTCCTGCCCCCTTGTCTTTCCAGCCTCCCGCCCCCTTATCTTACCAGCCCCCTGCCCCTTTATCTTTCCAGTGGAATCGGTATGGGATGCGGGCAGTATCCTGACACCGGCATCCTGACAGGGCTAGCATACTAACAGGGGTTGTTTAGGGGTATGTTAACCCTCCCTCTTTGGTTCCTAGCCCTAACCTCCCCACCCAGTGCCTGAACCTAACCTCCCCCTCCCCACACTCTAAACCTAACCCTCCCCCCTTGGTGCCTAACCCTAATCCTCCCCCTAGTGCCTAACCCCGCACCCTAACCCTCCCCCCACCCCGCTACTTACCTTTGGTATCCAGGCGGCTGGGATGTTGGTGACGGGATTGTGATATGTGTCAGGATTCTGGCGTCGGTGATATCATTGCCGGCATCACGGCTGCCAGGATACTGATGGCATCCCTTTCCAGCTACCTGCCCCCTATCTTTCCAGCCTCCTGCTCCCCTACATATCCAGCATCCTGCCGACACCTAAACATCAGGAAAAACATTGAGCGAGCTCTTTCCAGAGCGTAATATGCCCTGTGGTAACAACACCTCAGCCTGTTATTACATAAGCACTGAAACAGGAGAGAACCAGCATTCTGCAGACTGTACCAGGAGTAAAATAGGTGAAGCACTTGAGAAGGGTGGAAGTGGTATTTGTGCTAACTGGGCAGTACAGGTACCTTAAGAGCAGCTGGGTCGTCTGTAAAAGGGCTTGTGCTCGCGCCCTAATTTTTGTGACATGTGCCCTACTTATTCTCCCCATGTCACATATACCCTCCTGTCGTTCTCTCCTTGTCGCATGTGCCCCAACCTCCACCTCACCCAACAAGTCTCTGCCAAGCTCTTCATGCTACAGCCTTCCTCCCCCTTGTCTTTCTAGCCTCCTGCCCCTTTGTTTTTCCAGCCTCCTGTACCCTTGTCTTGCCAGCCTCCTGCACCCTTGTCTTGCCAGCCACCTGCCCCTCTCTTTCCAGCCTCCTGCCCCCCTCTTTCCAGCCTCCTGCCCCCCCTCTATTTCCAGCCTGCTAACCCTCTCTTTCCAGCCTCCTCCCCCCCTCCCTCTTTCCAGACTCCTGCCCCTCTTACTTTCCAGCCTCCTGACTTTACAGACTCTGTCCCCCTCTCTGAGTCTTACCATTTAAATGGTCCTCTGGTAGCTGGTCCTCTCCCGGGTGGTTGGCGGGTCCTCTTTGCGGCAGGGCGCGTAACATGATGTCACGAGGTCAACGTCGCTCTACCAGTCGGGTCCCTGCTGCACACAGCGTCGCGCTCCCAGCCAGGTCCCTGCTGCACACAGTGCCGCTGGTGCTGCCAGAGATATGCTGCCCTTTCACTGCAGCGAGTGGCCGGGACACAGGCACATGGTGGGATCATTGCTGTCGCCGGCCGAGGAGCAGGCAGAGAATGCTTCCCGACTGACAGCAAGACAGAGCGAGGCCGCTGGCTGCCTGTGGGTGGCCCCAAAGTGTCAAGATTGTACTGGCCCGGGGGCAGATGGCACCCTGCCCCCCAGCCCGCCTCTGCACAGAGTCACTGACTGAGGCACACAGAGATGTACAGAGTCACAGACTGGGGCACAGAGAGATGTACAGAGGCTACAGACAGAGGTGTAGCATGTGGCCAGGGTGCCCAGAGCACGAGCGTGCTGCCGTGCCCCCCCCAAAAAAAAGAGTATACGCTATATAATATAACCACTACATATATACACATACATACATGGCAGGGTCACACATACATACAAATATATACAAATACAGGCAGGGTCACAGACAGATGCATACATACATACATACACTAAGACATACATACACATGCAGGCAGGGTCACACATTCATACATACATAGACACACACATACAGGCAGGGTCACATACATACATACACACATACATACATACACACACAGGCAAGAAGGGTCACACATACAGTACATACATACATACATACACACATACATACATACATACATACATACACAGACAGGAAGGGTCACACATACAGTACATACTGTGATAGAAGCACTGGTAAAGTGGTCAATAGCAGGTACATTTGTCCTAGGTTTTTGGCCTATGTGTTCTAAAAATCCCCAGGAGAAGTCTGTTTTGTAAGCAGACCAGAGTATCGGCTTTTGGAAAAGCCGGTTTGGGTCCTGGGGGTGTGGATGTGAGGAGAGGGAGGGCTCCATCCACAGGCCACTCCAGGTTTTGGGCCTTTCAGTCTGGTAACAGGCTCATTAGCTGGAAATGGCTGATATAAGCATGGTTTGTTTGTGGTTGAGTGTCTCACACCTGTGAGAGCAGGCAGACTAGCCTGTTCAGAAACACTTGGTGATAATCCTTGTAAGTATTGTGCACGTGTTTTGTTGATGGTGAGGGCAATAGGCCCTACCATTATTATAGAGAGGGTATATCTGCTGTGTAGCTAGTGCCCAGCCGGGCTAGGACTTATGTTTATGTTTTGTTTATGTTTATATTCATTTGGTACAATAAAGACTGGCTCCGACCAGTTTGTACGAGAACCCCTGACTTGTATCCTGTCTCTACAGCTGCAGTGTGTGTAAAGAGGGAGTCCATCTACCCCAGGAGAGGGACCCCTATCCCGGCTGTGTCACAATACACACATACATACAGGCAGGAAGGGACACACATACACACATACAGTACATACAGGCAGAAAGGGACACGCATACAGTATATACAGGCAGGGAGGGACACATATACACATACATTTTACAGTACATACAGGCAGGAAGGGACACACATACAGCACAGTACATACAGGCAGGGAGGGACACACATACAGTACATACAGGCAGGAAGGGTCACACATACAGTACATACAGGCAGGAAGGGTCACACATACACACATACAGTACATATAGACAGGAAGAGTCACACATATAGTACATACAGGCAGGAAGGGTCACACACACAGTACATACAGGCAGGAAGGGTCACACATACACACATACATTACATACAGGCAGGGAGGGTCACACATACAGGCAGGAAGGGTCACATATACATACACACATACAGGCAGGAAGGGACACACATACAGTACATACAGGCAGGGGAGGGTGATAGACAAAACCAGGGCTGGCTCCAGGGGTCGGTGCACCCCATGCTGGCCCCCTCCACGCGTGACCAAAAATGGGGGCGTGGCCTCATTACCATAGGCCACACCCCCTGCGTGACGTTATTAGAAGATGTGTCCACCTCCAAATAACGTCAGGCTTGGGGGAGCCTCATTAGCTGGGCTTCCCCCAGCCCTCCTCTGTCACTGAATGGATGCTGCGTGCATGTGCACAGCATCCATTCAGAGTTGCAGCGGTGGGGGTCCCAACCTCCCGATTTAACCACCCGCTGGCCACTTCGGCCCACGGGTGGAACAGCGGGATAGTAATGTCCCGCTGAAATCGGGATGTTGGGGAGGGGTGCGCCCTCTATAGGTGGTGCCCCTGTGCGACCGCTCAGGTCGAACACCCCTAGAGCCGGCCCTGGACATAACTACTGGGGTATAACCTCTCTTACCTTAATGTTGACCTTGCAGCTTAGTTCTTCCTCGACATGCTGCTGTAGCCCCGCCCCCTGCTGGGGTTAGATGAACATGTGCTCCACCAATCAGGGCTCAACACAAGCTCCTTTAGTGACCAGGACTCGGGAGTCTCTCACTAGAGCAGGAAGGCAGGACAGGACGCTGCTGTTGCTGCTGCGGACCCGGCACAGGCTGTCAGCTACTTGACAGCTGCTTCGGAGTCCGACTGCAGGGCGCCCTTTGGTAACTAAGGCGCCTGGAGCTCGCGCTCCAGTGGAACCGCCCTCCCTACGCCCCTGGCTACAGACTGGGGCACACAGAGATGTACAGAGTCACTGACTGAGGTACACAGAGATGTACAGAGTCACAGACTGGGGCACAGAGAGATGTACAGAGTCACAGACTGGGGCACACAGAGATGTCCAGAGTCACTGACTAGAGCACACAGATGTACAGAGTCACTGATTGGGGCAGTTTGTCATTCTAACCAGCCAACTAGTTGGATGATTAGAATGAAAAACTGCTCCACTTTGTGTCTGGAACATACCATGTTGAAGTGCAAGGGGTGCAAATACATTTATTCTTTTTGCATGCAGGGTAAATACTGATTACTTTTGCATGTAGCACACATATACTAGGCAGCTTTATTTTTATACTGCATTTTAGATTTGATCTTAGACACACCCCTCCCAGTTCTTAATCTCTGCACATTTTACATCTGCCCCACCTGCAGTGCAACATTGTTTTGCCAAGGTGCAAAGTACTTGCTTTATTTGGCTTTGCTCCCAGCTCAGAATTACACCCTAATGGGGGGCATCCACTAGACGATTTTATCCCTGTCCAACCTCTTAACGATTTTCCCTTGAAGTTTCCCCTGAAATTTGATCTTACACTCTGAACAATGGCCCTCATTCAGAGCCGTACGCTCTGAGCAGAGCGCACGCTCTGAATGAGGGCCGCCCTCCATAAAAATGGAGCGTCCTCCTGGACGCTCGTATAGCTGTGGGTAACCACCCACAGCCTATACGAGCGTGCAGTTTGATGGCCGCGATGGTCTTGACCATCGCGACCATCGAAACTGCAAGCCGGAGCCTGCGGTTGAGGTTTTCAACCGCAAGCCCCGGAGTGATTTTGGCTCTATCAGAGCCAAAATCACTCCCACTGACATCACTAGTGATGTCAGTGGGCCGGCTTCTGACGGGAGGCGTTCCCGTGGGAACGCCCCCGTCAGGGAGGCACGCCCCTGGCACGCCCACCAAAGGGGGCGTGCTGTCAATCAACATCGACAGCACGCCCCCTTTGATCAGACACAACGAGCGAAGGACTTTCCTTCGCTCGTCGCGTCTGGCGCATGCGCACGACGGAGCTCCCTTTCAGCTATAGTGGGCAGATAGTGGTTCATCGTTTGATCGTTCAGCGTGAACGATGTGTAAACGATGTGGAAACGATTTGTAAGCAATCAAGTGAAATTGACCTGCATGTTCAGTCGATGGAGGAGACGATGAAACGACCAGCGGGAGCGCGCATCGTACATCGTTAGAAACAATTACTGCACGATTTGCAAACGATGTTCAAACGATGTTTGAACGATTATCGAATGATTATCGAACGATTTTATCATTATCGTTCAACTTTATCGTCTAGTGGATGCCCCCCATAAGGGACATATTCAATTGTGGGCAAGAAAAGCAAAAATCCCGCACCTGCAAGGTTTTTCCTGCAGGTGCAGTATTTTTGCTATTCAATTAGGTGTGGAATTTTTTATTTTTTCACGCGCCGGGAGGTTTTTATTCTCGCACCCCCAGAGCAAGTGTGATTCTTCCTGAAATCGTTAATTTTAGGAAAAATCAGTGGGACTTGCTCTGGGACCCTGGCGGCACCCAACCACCGCCCCCCCCCGCCCCCCCTACCGAGAACTAATTAAACAATTGGAAGTTTCCAATTAGCTTAATTTGTCCATAATTACTTACCATCTGCACCGCTGTGGACTGCATTCAGCGTCGGAAGCCAGGTCTTCTGCAGCAGGGTGAGCATTTCAGTGTGTGTGAGTGTTTGTAATACCTCTTTTCCACCAAAAACCGGGGTCCGACCTGGGTTTTCAGACATGGTTCCAACCCAGGTCAGACACCGTTTACACAGCACCATCAATCTGTGTTATTCTCAGGTCAGCCCTGTTCACACTGAACCTAGATTTGCCCTGCTGCTAAACTTGTGAGGTCATAAACAGTGGGAGGTGACTGCTACACAACTACCAATCAGCTAATTTTAGGCATGACGCAGGTCGGATAACCCAGGTTGTGCCGTTTACATTGCACCATTACCCAGGTCTATCCTGGGTCCGACCCTGGTAGCTACCTGGTGCTGGGTCACTTGACCTGGGTTATTTTTCAGTGACCCTTTTACACTGAGCTGCGACCCAGGTAGACCCAGCAATAACCCAAGTTTTTGCTCTGGTGTAAAAGGGGTAAAAGTGTGTATAAGTGAGTGTGTGTGAGTGTTGTGTGTGTGTTGTGTGTGTGTGACCCCCAGTGTGTGTGGCCCCCACAGTGTAAGAGTGCCCTCTGGAATGGGCACTGGGAGAACTACATCTCCCAGCAGCCCTTGCCCCTCCAACCAGCCCCTGGAGCCTCCCAGCAGCTCCCTCTTCAGTGGGAAGATAGAGGAGAGGCTACCGGAAGCCGCGGAGACCACCGGAGGTAAGTGCAGAATATATATATATTTTTTTTTTTTACACGGCGTGGGGATTTCAGAGCTGAAATTTGGATTTGGATTACCCTGCAAGTATCGGGGTAATCCAAATTTGGGCACGAGCAGCGCAAGGTTTTTTCCTCGCTAAACCTTGCGCCCAATTGAATATGCCCCTAAGTATTTTTGTTTTTTTAAATATCCGCTAATGATGTATTATAGTGAAATTCAGGCACATCTGAATTTCAGTACTTACTAAAAACTGGTTCCTCATGGTTAAATGGCATCACATCACATTACATCATATGATATTAGAGAGAAATATATACATAAACGGTGTTAGGAAAATAAATAAAATTGTGTGCGCCACTTAGGTCCATAACAGTCCTAGGTATTTCATGTCTGGTTGCAATGCTCCTGCTTCTAACTCTCCATCTCACCTGACTACACAGGAATAATCTGTCACTAGTGCAGGAGGATCAGGAAATGACAGGCGCACCACATGACACGAGTGCTGAAATACAGGCTAGAACTTGCAAAACAGTTTACATTATAATGACTATATTTCCATATAGGATGTGACCACATTCCGTTAGAAGGAAATTGCCATTTACCACCAAACCATTGTGTTCAGAAAAAGCCTGATTCAGACCCGGACGCTATGCTGCACTCGCTCGCATTGAGCGATTATTTGCAATCTGCGCATGCATATGAGGCGTAGTGCACGTGCGCAAACCAGTCATTGCGATAGGAAAGTGCTCACCCGTAGCCCGCAGTCGGGCCGCTATTTTGAGTGACAGATAGTGCCATTTGTGGTTGGTAACAGGGGAAAGTGCTTGTAAACGGGGGTGTGGATTTGCGAACGCAGGCGTGCCCGACTGTCAGAACGGCGTTTAATGGGTGTGCATAATTAGCAAAGTAGTGTCATTACACACGTGACTGGGTTGTATTTTAGCCAGAACTGCTCACAATTTTGTGGTGGGAAAAGGCTACCACAAGCGCTGCGAGCAGCTCCAATGGCTCTCGATGTTCCCGATTAATCCTCCAACTGCCGGAAATTACGTGTGTTGCGAGTGGCAAAGGGGCATCTTTATACAGGTGCGAGCGCATAGTGTGGCCGCTCGCTATTACTTAGTGGGCGGCTTTACGCGATGCAGTGCGAGAGCATGATTTAAATAGCCGGCCCCTTTTAGCCAGCGAGCGGCCGCAAATAGCGTCCGGGTCTGAATCAGGCTCTTAATCTCCAACATTTTACACTAATACAATATATATGACTTAACATAAGCAAACTATTGTGCATTGGGACAAATTCTTCCTGCAATTTCTTACATTTATTAGTGTTTTGGTGTCCTATTAAACAACTGATACAATAACCATTGTGCATGCAATAACACCTACAGTATCCACACTTACATTGCCTATTGTGTGGTCTGCGTAATTTGCCTCCAAAACATACATGTAAACAGAGCCGGATTTAGACCTCATGGGGCCCTAGGCAAGATACCGGTTTAGGGGCCCCCTCTCTTAAACAATCCATAGCACTATACTTTCATTCCTAATTCATGCTGCTGTACAGCACCCTTGAAACGCTGGCTAGATGAATTAATAATATAAGTATTGTTTTTCTTAAGACTCAGACAGTCGCCATTATTTTCACCTGCATATATTATATATGTTGTCTTGAGAAAGGGGATACGGTCCCCGAAACGTTGACCTTTGTCTGATGTTTCATTGAAGTCACCCCGGAGTGGGTGTTTGGTTCACCTGTTACTGAAGCCTCTGAGTGCCGCCTTTATTTTTGGGGTATTATATACATACACGCATAAACTCCAAAGAGCAGCACTCAGCGGTCTGATGAAAAACGACTCCTCAAAGGCTTTACTGAAACAACGTTTCAGGCTTTAATGCCCTTCGTCAGGGTGCATACATATCAACGTATGCAGCCTGAGTGCTGCTCTATGGAGTTTATGTATGTGGATACTACAGCGTGCACCGCGGCAGCCTGTGATTATATGGGAAGGAGTGTGCCGCGCAATTTTTATATAATATATATATATATATATATATATTTATACACACACATATGTATGTAAAGATATACATATATTTGTGTATGTATGTATGTGTCTATATATATATATATATATATACATATATGTGTGTGTGTGTGTATATATGAACGCATGTGTGTGTATTCATATATATACACAGTTACACACACACATTATATATATATATATATATATTAGGGGTGTGCACCGGCCACTTTTCGTGTTTTGTGTTTTGGTTTTGGATCTGGATCTTTCTTCGTGTTTTGGATCTGGATTGGTTTTGCCAAAACCACCCTTCCGTGTTTTGGGTTCTGGGTTTTGTGTTTTGGATCTGTATTTTTTTTTTAAAAAGCATAAAAACAGCTAAAATCACAGAATTTGTAGGTTTTTCTGCTCCTATGCTATTATTAACCTCAATAACCTTAATTTCCACTCATTTCCAGTCTATTCTGAATACCTCACACCTCACAATAGTGTTTTTATGTCCAAAAGGTTGCACCGAGGTAGCTGGATGACTATGCTAAGTGACACGAGTGGGCGGCACAAACACGTGACCCATCTAGGCATGAAACTGCAGTGGCAGACAGGATGGCATTGAAAAACTAGGCCCCAAACTGTACATAATGCAAAGAAAAAAAAGAAGTGCAAGATGGAATTGTCCTTGGGCCCTCCCACCCACCCTTATGTTGTATAAACAGGACATGCACACTTTAACAAACCAATCATTTCAGCACCAGGGTCTGCCACACAACTGTGGCTGAAATGATTGGTTCGTTTGGGCCCCCACAAAACAAGCTGGCAATTTATCTGTCCCTGCACAAACTGGCTCTACGGAGGCAAGATGTCATCCTCATCCTCCTCATCCACCGATTCCTCACCCTCTTCAGTGTGTACATCCTCATCCTCACAGAGTATTAATTCGTCCCTGCTGGAACCACAGGTCCCTCTGTACGTTCTGGAGGCTGGTCTCCCTGGAAGAGTTGATAATTCATTTTATGAACATCATCTTCTCCACATTTTGTGGAAGCAACCTCCTACGCCTTTCGCTGACAAGGTTCCCGGCTGCACTAAACACTCTTTCGGAGTACACACTGGAGGGGGGGCAACTCAGGTAAAATAGAGCCAGTTTGTACAGGGACCTCCAAATTGCTTCTTTTTCCTGCCAGTACAGGTACGGACTGTCTGACATGCCTACTTGGATGCTGTCACCGATGTAATCCTTTAACAGACAGACGCACGCTTGTCGCTGCTGCTTTGAGGATTCAAGTGCGGCTACAGCCCACACAATTCACAAAGACAGAAAAAAAAAAAGAATATTTTTATTGTTTGTGGAGCACACTTTGAGGGTTACACCACCCTTTAACAGACAGACGCACGCTTGTCGCTGCTGCTTTGAGTATGCAAGTGCGGCTACAGCCCACACAATTCACAAAGACAGAAAAAAGAAGAAGAATATTTTTATTGTTTGTGTAGCACACTTTGAGGGTGTCACCACCCTTAACAGACAGACGCACGCTTGTCGCTGCTGCTTTAAGGATGCAGGTGCGGCTACAGCCCACACATTTCACAAAGACCGAAAAAAAAAGAACAATATTTTAATTGTTTGTGTAGCACACTTTGAGGGTGTCACCACCCTTTAACAGACAGACGCACGCTTGTCGCTGCTGCTTTAAGGATGCAGGTGCGGCTACAGCCCACACAATTCACAAAGACAGAAAAAAGAAGAATATTTTTATTGTTTGTGTAGCACACTTTGAGGGTGTCACCACCCTTTAACAGACAGACGCACGCTTGTCGCTGCTGCTTTGAGGATGCAAGTGCGGCTACATCGCACACAAGTCACAAACACATTAAAAAAATAGTTTTTTATTTTTTGGAGCACTTTGAGAGTTACACCACCCTTTAACAGACAGACGCACGCTTGTCGCTGCTGCTTTAAGGATGCAGGTGCGGCTACAGCCCACACATTTCACAAAGACCGAAAAAAAAAGAACAATATTTTAATTGTTTGTGTAGAACACTTTGAGGTGTCACCACCCTTTAACAGACAGACGCACGCTTGTCGCTGCTGCTTTAAGGATGCAGGTGCGGCTACAGCCCACACAATTCACATAGACAGAAAAAAGAAGAAGAATATTTTTATTGTTTGTGTAGCACACTTTGAATGTGTCACCACCCTTTAACAGACAGACGCACGCTTGTCGCTGCTGCTTTAAGGATGCAGGTGCGGCTACAGCCCACACAATTCACATAGACAGAAAAAAGAAGAAGAATATTTTTATTGTTTGTGTAGCACACTTTGATGGTGTCACCACCCTTTAACAGACAGACGCACGCTTGTCGCTGCTGCTTTAAGGATGCAGGTGCGGCTACAGCCCACACATTTCACAAAGACCAAAAAAAAAAGAACAATATTTTAATTGTTTGTGTAGCACACTTTGAGGGTGTCACCACCCTTTAACAGACAGACGCACGCTTGTCGCTGCTGCTTTAAGGATGCAGGTGCGGCTACAGCCCACACAATTCACAAAGACAGAAAAAATAACAATATTTTAATTGTTTGTGTAGCACACTTTGAGGGTGTCACCACCCTTTAACAGACAGACGCACGCTTGTCGCTGCTGCTTTAAGGATGCAGGTGCGGCTACAGCCCACACAATTCACAAAGACAGAAAAAAAAAGAACAATATTTTAATTGTTTGTGTAGCACACTTTGAGGGTGTCACCACCCTTTAACAGACAGACGCACGCTTGTCGCTGCTGCTTTGAGGATGCAGGTGGAATCTAGACGGGATTTGGAACCGAGGACACACTACCTCCATCAATTGTCTAAATCCCACTGCACTAATGTCAGATACCGGACGCACGTCTAGCACCAACATAGCAGTCAAGGCCTCAGTTATACGTTTTGCTTCAGGATGACTGCTGTCGTACTTCATCCTCATCGCTAGGGACTGTTGGAGGGTCAATTGTTTAGTAAAAGTAGTGATGTTCCTACTTCCTCTCTGGGATGATGAACAACTCCCAGCAGCAGCAACAGCACTAGGAGGAAGTGGTTCTTGATCTTTCCCTATTTTATTTTTATCGGAGAAAGTTTGGTCCTCCATTTATGTTATATTGATATATATACGTGCGGCTAAAGCGCACACAAACACAGAAAATATTTTTTTATTTTTGCTGGAGAGTAGTGCACTTTGTGGGTTACACCACCCTTTAAGAAATGAGCCAGCCGGCTCTTTACTTATGGGACACAGGCGCACGCTTGGCGCTGCTCCTTTGTTGATGCACGTGCAGCCACAGTGCACACAAGTCACAAACACAGAAAATATATATTTTTTTGGTTTGGAGTGTACTTTCGGGGGTTACAGCACCCTTAACGGTCAAGCCAGCCGGCCCTTTACTTATGACACAGGCGCACGCTTGGCACTACTTTGTTGATGCACGTGCGGCTACTGCGCACACAATTCACAAACACAGAAAATAATTTTTTTTTTGGTTTGGACTGGAGTGTACTTTGGGGGTTACAGCACCCTTTAACGGTCAAGCCAGCCGGCCCTTTACTTATGACACAGGCGCACACTTGGCACTACTTTGTTGATGCACGTGCGGCTACTGCGCACACAATTCACAAACACAGAAAATCATTTTTTTTTTGGTTTGGACTGGAGTGTACTTTGGGGGTTACAGCACCCTTTAACGGTCAAGCCA
This sequence comes from Taudactylus pleione, assembly GCA_031769625.1. Classification (NCBI taxonomy): domain Eukaryota; kingdom Metazoa; phylum Chordata; class Amphibia; order Anura; family Myobatrachidae; genus Taudactylus; species Taudactylus pleione. The sequence goes on from JAUIMM010000249.1 coordinate 9,992,499, forward strand.
GC